>JANHZU010005501.1:40005-51955 GCA_032468055.1 Acrochordus granulatus | reverse complement strand
AGCAGCAGCCGAGGCCAGAAGCTGCCTCGAAGCAGATCCATAAGTGCTGGTTTGTTTGCTCTATTTCTGCTTTATATTGTGTGTTAATCATGATTTACTTGTTTTAGATGTTAGGGACAATCATTTTTACCTCAAATTCCATTGAAAATGATTTTTTGGTGAAAATTTTTGGGGGTGTGGAACAGATTATCTGACTTTCCATTGTTTCCTATGGGAAACTGCATTTTTCTTTACAAGCATTTCACGTTAAGAGCATTCTTCTGGAACTGATTAATCTCGTCTTGTGAGGCACCACTGTACTTTAAATAAAAACACACCAAAAGGACTGATGGACACTAACAAAGGTATCTTACAGTAGTCTTATATGAGTGCATAAATCAAGAAAACGTTTAAGAAGAAATGCAAAAAGAAAAGTTCAGAAATATTTTTTTGTGTTTATTGAAATTGAGATAAGCATTTATAAGCACTTTTTTCAGGTTGCATCCTATGAAAATGGCATGGAGTCTTATTTATGCCTGAGAAAGCATCAGCAATAAACCACTGAAATCACAGCATCACTGATTTCAGTGGTTTATTACTGATGCTTTCTGAGGCATAAATAAGAATTAGAGTTGTTTTGGAAATAGCCAGCTGTGACATTTTCTCTAGAAAAAAATCATCCCTTTCTGGTGACTGTTTAATGCTTATCAACAAATAGCAATTTTTGAAAAGCTGGTAGTTTGCTTGTGCTTATATACTTTATTTCCATTCTGTAGAAATAAAACCCAAGGATTCAGGATCACCCTATAAGCTACATTTATCTAAGCATATAAATTAAATTAAATAAGATCTGTGGACAGCCATTAAAGGATGTTTTGTTTCCACAAAACTCTGGAAGAATCATTTCAAAACAGATTTTTCAGTAAGAATAGGAGCATTCTTTGAAGCAGAAAGTTAAATCAGAAACTCTGAAAATCTTTGTAGATATTTTAATTGAATCATAAATGTGACAGATTTTCTGCTATTATTAAGTTTACCAAAGACAATATGCAGTATTGTATGTTTACCTCCAAATGGAAGGTCAGTGGCCTGAGCTTCAAGGTGAGCTTCTGTTATTCACCCTAGTCCCTGCCATCCTAGCAGTTTTAAAGCAGGCAAATGCAAGTAGATAAATTGGTACTACCTATTCTGGGGGTAAATATAACAGTATCTATGCACCTTTGGCATCTAATCATGATGGCCACATGACACAGAAGCATCCTCAGATGAACGCTGGCTCTTCAGCTTGGAAACAGAGATGAGTGCCGGACCCTATAGTCAATTACAACTAGCAGGGAAAACTTTACCTTTTTATGGAAAATGCACAGGAAAGATTTTGAGTGTGCAATGAATCTTTATCATTGATAAGTAGCTGACCAATTTTAACATCTTATGAAATGCTTTTACTCCAGAGGTTTAGACAGAGGAGGTGGAAAGTACTAATGCTATTTAGGGCTTCATTCATTCTCTTATCTCTCGATTCATTTAATGTAGTCCACATAAGCCTTTTCTTTATTAGCTCTTGTGCTAGTAAATGTCATACTTGCAAGTAGCAGGGTCTCATGCATGTGTACACATGTGTGTGTATTGTGTGTGTGAGAGAAAACAGGCAACATAGACCTTTTTACTATTCTGATCTACTAATAGCGCTAATAATTTGGCTTAACTCAGCTCTCAGCATTCTGTAAATTGTGAATACTGACCAGTCCAGTATGAGCTCTTGGATCAAATTCTACTTCTACATTCTTCATAACTATTACAGACTTTTATTACTAGTCTTTAAAAAGATACTATGCTAACAATCATAAGCACTGGTCTAAATATCTACAGTAAGAACAGGAGATGGAAAGTCTACAAATGCTATGTCTTCTATCATAGCTTCTTTTTCTATTACATTGCATCTTCCTCTGTCAATCTGATTCTGCTTCCTACACTGATTAAAAAACACAGAACATTATCATGAATCCACAACCTGACACAATTGAATCCTGTAAGGAGGATCCACTTTCAGGAGTGCTCAAACTTGCCAACCAGCTATGCCAAGTTTTCTGATATTTATGAGACACCAGCGAGTACAGTTAGTAAATCTATGCTATCCCACAAAGGCAAGTTCACAGTTCTTACTATTCCTTCTTTCAGATGAAGTCAAGCTTTACCAATGTGATCTGTTAATGTTAACATTATGCTAAAATCTGTGATAAGGATGTCCTGTTCGTAAAGAACCAAACTTCTCAATCAGTTATATTGAACCTGCTTGGCATGGCTGAAAGGCCAGTCATCAGAAATAGCAAACTGTACTATATATACAAGGACAAGTCAATGGTTATTTTTCATTGTATTCCAAACATCAGAAAAGCAAAAAAAAAATAACTTTTTTTTGACTATCTCTGTGCAGAAAGACTATACTAAAAATATTGTAAAAAAAACCTTTGACAATATTCAGTGAAACTTTAAGAGGAGTTCATTGGCAATAAACTCCTCTTAAAGTTTATTCTCTTTGCTATTTTCATCCTGTTCTGCAAAAAATAAAGCAAGTGCATATGGACAAATGTTTTTTTAACTCAAATCTTATACTGGTTCATATCAGACTGATTTTGTCTTGATTTTTAAATCATAAATTCAAATTGACTTATGCCTCCTTGAAATTGAAATTGGAATTGAACCATAATCGATTTACACTGCCACAATATATAGCTTCCATTTGAATAATCAAATCTTTGGTTACCAGTTCAGAACTCTGCAGTCATTTACATTCTAGCAAGAATCCTTAAAAGAGTGATCTTAAAAAGAAATTTGTATGAATCTTGGATATTTCTGTGGTGCAACTAAGACTAGCTTCTGAGCCAAAACCTAAACCTGGATAATGACAGATAATAGGATACCAGCAAAAAGGCCTGGTTTCAGCACATAGTTCAACACGGCTTGTCTAGGCTCAAGAGATATGGTATTGCTTCCAACCTTTCTCTCCTTTCATATTAGGGTATTTCCTAGTCATCATTGAGCATTATGTTACTTTTGTATGTTGCTTTTCTGTAACAAAGTTGTTCTTATTTCCAAATAAATGCATTTAGCAGTAAATTCTATTTTATTCCTATGTCTACTATAGTCCTTCACACAAGTTTAAAATGCTAAGCTGCACATACAGAGAGAATATCTTATTAGTATTGGTGAATTGCTTGTTGATAATGGTTACAAGTCAGCAGTTGTAATCTGAAATAATGTTAGTTGCATCATGAAATAATGCAAGAGCAGTGATTGAAAGGAAAAGTTTTCTGTATGTTTCACAAATGAAGTAAATCTTATGGTTATTTAAGGGAGGTGTCAATGTGATAGATTGAAATTATCCATTTGCATCATTGCCAAAGTCTATTAATTCATGAATAACAACTTTCAATTGGAGGTAATAAGGTCTTTCTTCTTGTCCTACTTCAGAATTTATTGTCTGCTTTAACTCTGATGAGAGAAAGAGCAATATATTGCTATTAATACATTATGTCACTATGCAGCTTTTTCTCTGTTCTCTGGTTATTCCATCTTTGATCACTGATGCCTTGAAATCCACAAAAGGGTACATTGTTTGAAATATCTTTCATGCTTATTTGCAATAATAGCATTCAATTACATTCAGAAAAGGTAGCTCTCAATTTTGCAGCACAAGGATAATTTAATGATCCACTCCCCCTTTGTACTGTTTTTCCCCCAAAACTATCAAAACATCATCATCCTCTATTTTTCTCTTCTGCATGTGAATATTGGCTCCAGACTCAGAACTGAACTGGGTTAATTTCCCTAACTTTGATGTATCTTTCCTATTGATTTATTTTGTAGAGAAAAAAAGATAGGCTTGAGAAATGTGCACATAAAAGAGCAAAATAGTATCATGAATGGCACAGAATACATAAGACAGCCAAGCTGAACAATTTTTCCATATTTACTTTTCTCCGTTTCTTTATGTTCAAAGTCAAAGTCTAAAGATAACATGTGTCGAATATAAAATATCGTCCCATAGATATTGGTGAGAATAAGCAAATTTTTGAGAAAAAATAATGTACTATAAAAGTTTAACAGATAATAAGGTTATCTGTCCATGAGGATTTGTCTATGGGTGTTTTGATCAGGGACTAAACAATAACAAAATAGCTCTCTTTTTGGTTACTAAAGGAACTGGATACTGCAGTAATCAAACCAAGGTGCAATTACCAGTTCTATTTGTGCTGCTTCAGTTGTTTTGTGATGATCTCATCACTGTGTTTTATTGTGTTAGACAGGGCTATGAAGAGCTGGAAAGACAACTTAAAGAAGTCTTTAAGGAAAGAAGCAACATACTTCGCCAGCTGTCAAAGACTTCCAAAGAGCTCGAGGGAATTAAAGTAAATCTTCAGGTCAGAATTTATGTCTTTCCTTCTCCTCTGCTAATGTAAAAGGCATTTGTCATTAGCTCTGTTATTTATTCTGCTCACATGAAGCTTAAATGTGGATATGAGACATGGACAAAGATACAATTGCTGTTATTTATTCTGCTCACATGAAGCTTAAATGTGGATATGAGACATGGACAAAGATACAATTGATTTCCCTGACTTCCTTTCACTGTGGGCTTCTTCTTAAGAAATGTCCACATGATCTGTAATTCTTCCTTCTCAGAAGGCCTCTTGGCATGAAATCTTTTATGTTCACATTCAAGCAAGCTTCACTTACTAATCTTTTTATACCTTTCTGCAGAAGAGACAGAGAAGATGGGAATTTTGAATGAGAGCTTGCCTATTCATTCATGTCATTTGCCTTTTTTATCCTTCTACAGAATTATGCAAGTCTTTTAAAATGAGTATTAATATAATATGAGTGGAAGGTTTCAAGATTTACAAAGCAAAAGAACTTTGATCCTTCTGTTTTCTTATTACTATTCCTTTCTGATCATCACCAGCACTTCTTCAACTCCTAAGCTTGGTTTGCTCAATTCTCATTTCCCAATCCCCTGTCAGACTTGTGGTAAGGAATAGATCATTTGAAGAAGACTTACTGGCCCTTCTTCCATTTGTGGTTCAGTAATGAATGAAAGGCAAAGAGGTGGAGAAAAGAGAAAGTCTAAGATAAAAGCACTTCTACTATTTTTTCATTCTCAAGAGTTAGCTGTATGAAGAAAGAAGGGCATGTGACTTGAAGAACTAAGGTCTTATTTTCAGTCTTAAGTCTGACTGACAATATGGACATTAAAAATACACTATGATATAAGGCTGAGAAAGAATGCATCATAATATTAGGCTGGATATAGTGCATCATGATGTTTAGCTGAGAAACAATGACTAGTCCCAACCAAGCATTATGATAAGAACAAAACTTTCCCTAATATTGGATTAATTTGATGCTCAGATTCATTCTGAGTAGTTTCTGCCACATGAACCACCAAATTTGTTTGACTACACTGTTGAGACCCAGCAATAGAAGAATAAAGTTAAATCTTTCTTACTTTCATTCCTGTCATAAAATGTACTTTTCACATAAAACCTTTGATACAAAAGATCACAATGAATAATTTTAATGGTAAAAAATTTTAAGGAATGTTCTTGGTAACATCTGGTTTCTTTCTTTGTTATCAGTCTTTGAAAAATGATGAGGCATCAGCGAAAAGTGATGTACAGAGACTCTTGGAATTAGGCCAGAAACAAAGGTATGATTCAGTAGTTGTCTTAACTTATATGTTTCCTCATATAAACAGAAAATGGTGATGAATTCTTACCTCATTATCCAGTCAGCAAAACAAAACATTCATGCTAGAAATGGACCGTATCAAACAACAGTCTGATGTGAAACACGAGTTTCATGCTTTGATGTAAGAAAAGGGGGGAACCTTCTTGCATCTAATAAAGTTAATAGGAAAGAACAAGTTAGAATCTTTTTGTCAAACCAGTTTTTTATATGGGAGTTGTTTCTATGATATGTTCTATTCCACTTGGGAAAAAAAATAAATTTTATTTTGCATTCAAAGACCTATCTCAAAAAAGACTGTTCAAATCTGAAATCTCATTTTGCTAAGGCTAATCAGAAACTTTATATTAGTGCATATCTTCAAATTTATTTTTCTGGCAATTTTCTAGTGATGGAAAATGTTATACTATCTGGCAGATAAAATCTACAATGGCTCTTCTCAAAATTTTAAAGCTGATAAATGCCAAAGGCTATAGTGAAGCAATGTGTAGAAAATCAAGAACAAATGTACATATTTTATAGTAAGATGCAGGATCTAGAGAAGACCAATAAAGAGACCATTTATTTAATGAAGAAATCCAAATGCATACAGTATATCACAGGTGTACATTTATACTGCAAAATGTCTTTCAATTCAAGGATACTATAGAGTGTGAGGTAACCACCCAGCATCCATCCTCCAAGATGAAGTATAGTTTTTTTTTAATTTCTAATAATGAGAATCATATGTGGACATTTTCCCAAGGCAATTAATGCAATAAGGAGTGAGTAAGAGTATGCTCATTATTCTTCACTCCTTCTAGACTTTCCCACCATCACTCACATATTATATGATAACCTTTCCTAACCTGGATGTCCTCCAGATATTTGGAGTTGAACTCCCAACAGTCCCAGGAAAGAGAATTCTTACTGAGAATTCTGAAAACTCAGGTCTGCACACCTGAGACTTGGGAACCCAAGTCTCAACCCAAGCTGAGAAGATTGTTGCAGAAAAACATCTGTGCTACAGAATCTACACAATTTGTATGGAGTCTCCATATAATTAAGACAACTACAATGTTAATAAAATATAATGCAACTGTCCTAGGAAAAGAATAACATTCTCCCAATAAGCCATCCCATCACACAGGAATGCCACCGATCACTACAGGAAGCAACTAAGCCAGATATTAGACAGAATCACAACTTTATCAACCAAATTAATTTTCTATTAACAACAATCCATGCAGGAGAATAAAAGAAAGACCAACTAGTTCCATACCTGCCCACATGTGAAGTGGCAAAGAAAAAGTCCCAGATGACATTGACACCTCCACAGAATCCTATTAGCTACTTTCTGAGTGTGGAACTAATTTGACCCCTGTGAGGTACCTTGAATTGTGTCTGAACATGAACAGAACAAACTAGCAAATCTAGGCAGCCAAACTACTCTATTAAAAACAACATTATAGATTTCCTGGCTAATAAATGTACAATCAACATATGCTAATAATAATAATCAACCAAGAACAACACAATTATTTGCAAAACAACATCTTCCCAGAGGACCAAGTGCAAGCAATGTAGAATGGAAATATATATTAATCCCACAAACCAACAAACCTCAATTCTCCAAACCTCCTGCAATGATCAAGTTGGGAAATGAACTATCTATAGCCCTAAAAACAAATAATTAAATTATCAAATCTGCCAGCTATAAACTAATATACATTAATTACCATTGCATTATTGTATTATCAAGTTCCTAAATCAATTTGGGTGACTACCTGGATATATCTGTAGTCCCAAACCATGTATATCTGTGGGATCTGGAAAGAAAAGTGCAATGTAGGAGTAGGACCAACTTCCTACTCCTACTTCTCCTACTCCTACAACTTCTGTAGCATAAATATTGAAACAACAAAGGAAAAAAGGGATAAAAGTCTTTACCCTTGTACAGGAAATAAATTTATCCATTTTATTTTCTCCTTGAAGAATTTTAAACCATATTAATTTTATTATATTACAGCATCATATATAAGGAAAGCAAAGTGGTATATCCACAGTAAGAAGGAGAGTTTTATGAACTCCCTTCTGAGCCAAGTTAAAAGAAATATTTTTATTTATTTAAGAAACTTATATGGCCATCCAACTCACTATCAGTAACTCCAAGCGGCTTATAAAGATAAAACCTCAGTACAAAACTGCAATAAGCCCACATGCTGGAAACAATGATCAGACTAGCCATTTGATGGGCTTCGTATCTCTCTGGTGTCCCCAGGCCCATTGACAGAACCATGTCTTCATGGTCTTACAAAAAAGTGTCAAAGAGAGGGGTAATCTTATCTCTGTAGGGATAATATTCCACAGGGAGGGTGTCCTACAGAGAATTCCCATCTTTTTGGTCCCAATAGATGGATCTCCTTAGGAGAGGGGTCTTGTAGCATCCCTGCTTCCCCACTCTGGTTTGTCGGGTATATATGACTGGGAAAAGGTGGTCCTTCAAATAACCTGGTCCGAAGCCATATAGGCTTTTGAAAGTGACAACCAGCACATTGAATTGTACCTGACAACAAACAGGCAGCCAATGCAGCTCCTGCAAGAGAGGTGGCACATAGGTAAGTCTAGGCTTGCGCAAAACCATTCAGGCTATGAGATTTTGAACAAATTAAAGTATTTGGATACTTTTCAAGGGCTGCCCCATGAGGAGTGTACTACATACTCAAAACAGAAGGTAACTATGGTGTGAGTAACTGTGAGCTAGGATTGTTGGTCCTGGAAAGGGATAACTAATGCACAACGCAGAATTGCCCAAAGGTCCTCCTGGCCACAAACTGCCATTTGCTCCTTGAGCAGGAATCATGAGTCCAGACAAAACCCCAGATTATGCACCAGGTCTAGCTGGGTCAGTGAAACCCCACCCAAGACCAAAGATGGCAATTCTCCATGACCAAAACCCTCAAACCTAGAGCCATTCCATCTTGCCAGGGTTCAGTTTCAGTCTGATGTTCCCTATCCAGTCCTTAACAGCTTCCAGGCACTGCGAGAGGGAGATCAAAGCATCATTTAACTCACCATGTCTGAGTTAATACCATCCCCTACATTATTTTCAAAATAATGTCAAGATTTCCAATCCATTTGAAGTTTATAGTGTTTATTATTTTGAAAACACATGCTAAGTTCTAACAAACTCGAGGCAAACTTTTTAAAAGTGGGCAGGGCATAATGAGTAACGATGATGCTGTAGATGATTTCCTTACATTTCTTGATCTGTCTTCTGATTCTCCAAGTAAATGCAATGAAAAGCATACACTGAGTAAGGCTAATATGAGCAGTTCTTCAAAGAATCCCTAGATTTAGGATCCATTTTGCTTAGGTACAATTCAAAAAAATGAGGCAAAAATAATTGCCCTATAATTCGGGCAAAGAACAATCCACCTAATGTTTCCTATTTGACTGTCAAACAACCTAACAATAAATCAATCAGCACAAAAGAATCTACCAAGTAAGAGAGTTGATCACAAATGTATTATCTTGTCTACTCTGAAATAAACCCTCTGAAACAACTAAGAACATTTTCCCAGTTTATTTACTGAAACATTTTATAGTATTTAGCTCTCACAAATTATTCCATTGAATTTAATTGGCAGTGTACGTGATAGCTATAATATTTAATATATGGCTCTTCCATTCAAAATATTTTTTCCCAATCAAAATTGATTCCTTAGCAGCATTTCTATATGAAATTATTAAAATAAAATTATAGTGGAAACTAAGACTCTGCAGGTAGCCTCATTCAATGTCCATTCAAACTTAAGATAAGCTGAACAAGAGAGACTTACGACTAATACTTGTGACTGCAGTCTTTGTAAGCATCCCTACAGACACATGTTTATGATTTGGCTGCTTGGAAATTAGCTCACAATTATGACAGTTGCAGCAGCCCATGGTCACATGATCACAGTTTGCGTCCCTCACTCCGGGCTAATGGGGAATACATCAGGAAGTCCAAAATGATCACGTGATGACTGTGAGATGCTGCAAGCTTTCAGGATTTGCCTGACAATGTCAAGTGGAACTGCTGCGTTGTAGTCACATGATGTAACATTTTATGACTGCATTGCTTAGGGACAGACGCGCAGGGCCCAATTACTGCCATTAATGAAGGACTATCTGTGCTTCATCTTAAGCATTAGATTGTTGCTAGTTTTGCAATCTGGGTTGCAATGCCATCCATTGGCTGATGTAAGTATTGAGCAAGAATAAGAGAGGAGGAGGCAGATAGCTGGAAGAATAAGGGAGAGTAAATAAGTTGGAAGGGCATACAGATATAAAAATAAAAAGAAGCTTGGGGAGGGTGCTAAACAATGTGCAATCTTGGACCTTGTGGCTGTGAGAAAAGAAGGGAGGGAGAAGGAGAGGAAGGAGAATGAGAAAGAAGCATATCATTTCCTGACACCAATGAAGTTTAAGATCTGCCTTTCTTCCCCAAAGAATTCAACATTTTCTGATTGTATTTTTCTGTAGCAATTCTTTCTGAACTGAGTTTTGTAACTTTGGAAATAAGAATGCTTTGGAAATGAGCTAATAATGCTAATAATTATATTTAACATTTAAAACATTTTTACTTGTTCGCTTGCATTAAAGAACATACAGAATGTTTTTCACTTACAATAATCTCATTCTGATTCAACATGCCGTTGTTTAGAATTTCTTTGCTTATGGCAATGACATCTTTTTGTTTTCAGCCCAAAGTATTCAAGTGGCAATATTGCGCACAGCGGGCTATACAGTGGATACAAAAGGGAGGCAATTTCCTATTTCTGAGTTTCCTTTAGGATTTTTATTGGTGTGCACTGGTTGGTTGTTTTATTTATCTTTTTTAATAAGCCACTTCAACAAAGCAGCAGCAGTAGCTGTTTGGTATAATTAAAAGTGCCTTGCCATGAAATAAGAGAAAGCAAAGGCATTATTTCTTAATGGACAACAGAGTTTGTGTTTTGTTTTTTTAATAAACTAGAGAAGAAATGAAATCGCTCCAGGAGACTTTTCAAAAACAGCTCAATGAGGCAACTGAAAAAGCAGAAAAGCAGCAGGCCACAGTAAGTGACTTTTCTCTATTATTTTCATCTATGTTTCAGTGTCCCCTCCTTTGCTCATTCTTCAGACACACTTTTACAATGGATATGGACAAGCCTAATAATTTAGCTCTCTTCCATTTTTTTTAAATCTCAACTTCTTTCCATTTATTCAAAAAATGTGTGTGGTGCTTGTTAATTCTTTTGTTTTAAAAAAGGAACACAACAAAATTCTCATCTATCCCTATTCATGAACAACAATTTATACTGGTTGTAGAATGTGTGTGTGTGTGCACACCTGCACGCATATTGGGAAATATCTTTTGAATAAATATAGAACTTGATACATATAACAAGCATATCTTTTGGTAACTAACCAGCAGCACTAACCAATGGTTTGATGATGCCAAAGAGGATTCATCTGAGTATCTGCTATTTATTTATGTATTCATTATATTTTTATATCACTTGAC
This sequence comes from Acrochordus granulatus, assembly GCA_032468055.1. NCBI lineage: Eukaryota > Metazoa > Chordata > Lepidosauria > Squamata > Acrochordidae > Acrochordus > Acrochordus granulatus. Next base: position 40,701 of record JANHZU010005501.1, on the reverse strand, counting down.
TCCCATCAACTCTGAGTACTTCACAGCGAAAAAACATGCACAACAATAACATAGTAAAGTGATAAAAATAAAGAACAAAAGATGGCACAAACTGAACAACAACCCAGACAAACCCACATTATTCAGAAGGGGCTTCAGTCACCTTTGTCCAAAGGCCTGGGTGAAGAGCCACATCTTCAAAGCTCTTGAAAATACCAGCACGTTGGGGACCATCTGCATCTCAGGAAGAACATCATTCCAGAGATCTGGCTCATGAACTGGATTGCTTTAACATATCTGTGCACATGCATGCACATATGTACTTTGTATATCTTATGGATGAAGGAAACTCTGGCAAAAACTTGTTTGCTCAATGATAATGAAAGAAAATGGCATTTTAAGCATTCAAGTGTTTTAGATATCTTATGAATTTTCTGTATCTACTGAAAATATTTGAAAATCTTAAAAGATTATATTGTTTCCCAATCTGTGTTTACACCCAATAAACAAACTCACCTCAGATGGATTTTGGAATTCTAGTCATGCTACTGCAAGTTTTTGAGGAAACAATCTATATTAAGAAAATTTATCAACAGAATATTGTTAAATTCAACATTATCAAACTAATATCAATAACAGAATAATTACAGTGGGGCAAAAAAGTATTTAGTCAGCCACCAATTGTGCAAGTTCTCCCACTTAAAAAGATGAGAGAGG
>JANHZU010005500.1:71900-86326 GCA_032468055.1 Acrochordus granulatus | reverse complement strand
TTTGTTCAACTGTCTTACAGAAATTAGCAGGGTGGCCAAAAATCCCCTCAACTTCCTATTCCTAGTGGGATATCAGAGGATTCCCGAGGCAACTTTCAGCAGGTCTCTAAAATTATCAAAGCATATTTGTTTTATCCAAGACAGCCTCTTTTCTAGATTTCAATGGATTCTTCATATGCTTCTGCCACATATCAGTCAGGTACACTTGGTATCTATCCAAGTTTGTGACTGATTTCCAAATGAAAAACCAGCTGTTGTGAAAACTGTAAAAAAAAAAAACCTAGGAAATGTTACTGTACAATGTTCTGGCTTCAAAGTAATTGCTGGATTTTAATATCAGTTCAGGATTCGGGGTTTATCATACTATATAACCCTTTCCCTGCATTTACAATAAGATTACATATAAATCCAAATGGTTAATATTTAATTGTTTCCTTCTCTTCTATATAGTACAAGTCCAAGCAACCTGAAGATGGAAGGTGTATGGGTGAACGGCAATCTGATGTCTCAGAGCTGTGAATAAATTCCACTGTTTGGAAGAAAAATAATTATTAGCAAACAAAAAACAAGATTCTAAATTGGAGATTTAGAACGTTGGCTTGGAATGTTGATAATGTATATAAAATCATTTATACAATCCGGTGTTTTAATCAAAACATAATGTGTTACAGAGTGGTATGGTATCAAGTGGTTGGTCTGATTGCTATTGCTGTGGGGGGGGTGGAAGTATATTGATTTTTGTACTGGGATTTTTTTCTTTGTAAACTTCCCGGTGAGTTGGGTGGCCATGTACATTCTCTTAATAATAAATAATTTCCTAAATCTATGGCATTGGTGATGTACGACATTTGTTAATCTGTGGGCCAGTTCTTAGGCTCAGTATGTTGGGAGTCAAGGACATGAAGTAGTCACTGGAGAAAGCATTGATCTCTCACTGTGCATAATAAATAATGTAACCCAAATATTGTAAACCTGGACCTGATGTTTGCAATTCTTTTGCATTTTACTTGCACCTTATATTATACATGTGACAGCAAATTATATATGCTTGTGGCCATAATCCCTTGCACATGCATACTTGATACCACATATTCCAATCATGGTATACTAACATTGTCAATTGGATCTTAGTTGACCCCAATGAATTGGAAAAAAAACTTTTAATGAGGTTTTAAGGTTTGCTAACATCAGAATTATATTCAAGCACAGTATTATTTAATTCCATGGGAGCCATTGTTATATATTTATCTCCCATTGCCAAAAATATCTCCTATGACCTGTGTTCAGCTGTATATTTTATTTCTTGCTCCTGGAAAAAAAACAACAAAGTGATGGCTTAATGAAATGCTTCTTTCATATTAGGAGAAAGTCTAACTTTCTTGGCTCAACCATTTTTTTTCAAAATCAATCATGCCAGTCATCTTTGGCATTGTATTGTACCTAAAGCCTTGAGTTGTGATAGCCCAGGCCACACTGTATCTACAAGTTTATAATTTTTTTGTGGTAGTTAGTCCTACAATGTGTTGTTAAAATGTTGTTTTATAAACTGTATCTTCATTTCAAGAAATATATCTTTATTGGTTCATTATGCCAAAATGATGTCAAAATATTCATTAGCTTCTGTAATTTCTAGCTGCACTGAAGCATGCAGTACAACTGCTTTGATCTAATAAACATGATCAAAGGGTCTCCTTTAAAAAGTATTCAATTTCTTTTCTCAAGGCAAAATTGAAGATGGGCCTAATGTATCAACTTAGTAACTGATATTCTGCTGTAATGGAACTTTAAAATAGGGGAGCCCAACATCACTTATTATTTATTTCCTCATACTTGAAACATTTACTAGCACTAAAAGCAACCAGTCTGAATTATGATGCAGCTGTGATTGACACAGGACTTTTCTTTGGAGTCTGCAATTCAGATTTATATTTCATAGGATTATAATACTGGAAAATATGAATTGATCCATTCAAGTTCTCCTTTTGGTCCTATCACTATGAGAGTGAGTTTGGTAAGAATACAAGATTTCTCAGCATTTATTCCCAAGACTGGAACTCCAAAATAACTCTGTGTTATTCTTCCATCAAGAGGCAAAACATATTTATTTCAGCAGAAACATTACATACGCTCTGGTTTGCTGATAAACTATGTAGGAGCTCTATCTTTTATTGATATTAATTTGCTTATGTTTTCATTGTGTACTTACAAAATTGCTTCACTCCCTTCCTTTAGAATGGATTGCTTCCAATGAGTATTGAGAATAAACTAATACGTACCAGTGTTTATAATCTATTGGAAGTCTTGAGTTATAGATTGTCTTTAGATAAAGTCTTCAAGTGCTCACTGAGTAGCAATGAAGAGAAATACCTCTGCAAATCTCGACTTCCAAATATCACTTTTCCAATTTGCATGATCTCATACTAACAGCTTAGAAGAACAAAAAAATCAGATGCTGTAACACGTACAGTTTTCACACAGGGAGTGAATCATTCTGACACTGTAAGTGTTGAATGAATAAGTTATTACTTTTCTTTTTTCCATCATCAAATAAGGAGAATGTTGCTTGTTGCTTAATATGCTTTCTCTGATGCACAGGCTTTCCCTAACATTAAGCTCATTTTTAACATAGTTGTTAAAATATTTGTACAGAAACAAGGCATATCAAGTTGAAGGGAGTTAATTTAATTTATAATTGAAAATATGGAGTTCAGGTTTCATTTATTTCTTCTGTTGCTTGGATATCGATAATAATGATTTTGCTTGAAAATAATATTGTATATGACTGTTCATACTTTTAATGTTGTTGTTGTTCATTCACAAAGTCATGTCTGACTATCCACAACCCCATGGATTGCAGCACTCCAGGCCTCCCTATCCTCCACTGCCCTCCCATAGTCCTCCCAAATCCATTCCCATTGCATCCACAATTCTGTCTAACCATCTCATCCTCTGCCGTTCCCTTCTCCTTTTGCCTTTAATCTTTCCCAGCATCACATTTGTTTCCAATGTGTCCCCTCTTCACATTAGGGGGACCAATATTTGAGCTTCAGCTTCAGCATCTGTCCTTCCAATGAGCAATCAGGATTGATTTCCTTTAGGATTGACTGGTTTGATCTCCTTGCCATCCAAGGGACTCTCAAAGGTCTTCTCCAGCACCACAATTCAAAGGCATCAATTCTTTGATGCTCAGCCTTCTTTATGGTCCAACTCTCACAGCCATACATTACTAGCAGAAGGCCTAGGAGATGGATATTCAGCAGATGGGTAGATTTCCCATTTTATTACAGTAGAATCACCCCCTTTCTTTGGACTCTTCCTGTTTTTTTCAAGATCAGGTGTGCTTCACATTGGAGCTTTTTCTCTAGCCTAAGTCAATGCATTAACTAACAGGATGACAAACAAAACAAATCTCCCATATGAAAATTGTACCCATATATGTTCAAGTTATAGGTTAGGTCTGTTATCTCACATCTTATTAAAATCCTGACTATAATCACATCAGAGGTAAGCATTCATACCCCTACTTTCTAGGAATTTTAATTGCCCTCAGATGAGATCAGTCTTGTTATTTTTTCAAGTGACTAATTTTGAGATGTATCAAGGATAGTGACAAACTTTCTCTCTAACCTACAGAAACCAACTGGTGCCTTCCTCACAGTTTTGAGTGACTTGGTTTTATGTCATTTCTATGCATGCATTTTAGTTGTTGTGTGCATTTTAATGACCATAAAGCAATAAATCAATACCATAAAGATATAAATAAATAAACCTATTTGCTTTCTGCTGTCACAAGTTTGTCATTGGAATCTATCCAACATATGAAACTACACTATAATTAAAACAAAGCTTTTCTCTTAACATTTGCAAGTGAGGACTCTGACACTCAGTTAAGTTAATATCCTTTTATGATGGAAATCAGCCATTTCGATCCTAACTTTATAATCTATCTCTGGAGCAGGCATGGCTCTTGTTTCAGTCATTTATTTATTACAGTTCTCTGGCTACCCCTCACATGTCTTTGATCTACTTTTATAATGGTTTCATTCTATTTGAAACATATATGCTGTTAGGTTGAACTCACTGGAACGGAAATCTGGACTTTGCGGATAACCTTGTTTGTTTTGTTTTACTTATACTATTAATTCTTAATCCTGTTCTTACATCTGAAGGTTTTATGTCTGAATAAAGAATTGTACTATAAGATAGCTTTAATAATACATGTCCTTTCTTGGTTTTGTTCATTTGAGCTGAAATAAAAAGCAAAGGCTTCTTTGAGTTGCGCTCCATTTCTTGGCAACAATAAAGTAATGATTTGCCTTTATTGCCTTTTCAGTCTAGTTTATACATATACAAATTACCCAGTGATAACCATCTTTTTGGTACTGTCTACTTGTGCCTGCAGTTAAGTGCATATTTGAATGCTCCTCCAACACCAAACAGTCCCTTCAGTTGTAAAGTTATACTGGTGGAGAGAGGGAGGGAGAAGAGAATTCTGTCTTATGTCTTCCTGTTTGACATCTTGGCTACCCATTCAGAGAGACATTTTTATATGCTGGAGCTGTTTGTAATGTAACTTACCATATAGTTTGAAATTCTTTGTTAGAATTGTTCTTTGTTATAGTTCTAAAAATGTAGTTGGATGTTTTTTCCTTTGTAATAGCCCAAATAATGTCAATAATTGTATGCACCTCTTTTTGAAGACTACTTGAATCTTCAGGAGCTGCAGTAGCTACAGTACTCTTTCAGTTTTATTTGTATGGGGATGGCAGCAAAATTGTATCAATTACTATGATCCATCTTAAAGAGAATACAAATAGTCCTTGCTTAACAATCCTAATTGCGACTGGAATTTATGTCATTAAATGAAGCAGTTGTTAGATGAAACATCACATACCTCACTACTTAGCAATGACAGCACTAGTAATTCTGGATGCAGTTGTTAGGTGCTGCAGCAGCTGTAACTTCAAGGACCAGCCGTAACTATCATTTCTTTAGCACCATCATAACTTTGAACCATTGCTGAATGAATGGTCATAAAGCAAGGACTACCTGTATTGCATGAGTCATGCTTTCTCTCACCAGTTCCAGTAATATAATTTCATTGCTATTAAACAGTGCTTAAAAGAATTTAGGAATGTAATTGCCATAGCCAAAGATAGGTGAATAGCAGGTCATACAGAAAACAGAACTTTCTGTTCAAGTTTTCTTCTTATGTAGGCAGAATTGCACTTACTTTGTATCTCTGAAAACATATTACTGTATGTGTTCATCATTGCAAAACCTTCCCAAAACTAAAAGCATTATTACAGTACAATAATAACGTTAATACTACAGATAGTAATAGAATCCCCGTAAGGTTAGTCAGTGGAAAGTATTGCAGCAAAATTATGTATTTGCCCTCTATTAGAGATGATAAAATATGATAATGCACCAATTAAACCATACACACCCTCTTGGATGTTTACCGAGTACTCTGTCCACCTGAATTTTTACATTAAAAACCCTTTTAATTGGGAGGGGGGATTCTGCAAAGAAAAGTGCTAGCTTCCAGCATAAATTTTTATTGCCAACAATGCCTCTAAGACTCAGTTGAGTCCAAAAAGTTTTCAAAGAAAATAAAAATGGCAAATGGCTGCAGCCCAATGCAGTATTTTAAGGTATATTCCCATGTTCAGCAAAGATACAGTAAATAGAAATAATAGGAATGTAATTCTGCATGAAACTGAATTACAAACAATAGCATGTGGTATAACTTGCAGTATCCATTTCGTGTCTTTTTTGTGATATGTTTTTATAACATCACAAAATTCCAAAATATGCTCACCAGTCCAGAAGATTGGAGAACCCTGCCATCATGTTTTTTTAAAAAAAGGTTTGACAGTCAAATCAGTGTAATAATTTACACTGATCCTTGTAGTCGTAGCTGTCATAGTGTTCCTGTGCTCATGTGATCATAAATCGAATTCTTGGCAACCAGCTCACAGTTATGACAGTTGCAGCATCCCACAGTCATGTGATCACCATTTGCAATTTTTACCACCACCTTTCAATCAGCAAAATCAAAGGAAATCACAAATGGTGATCAAGTGATGACTTTGCAGGATGCACCAAACAACCACAACAGGAACTGCCATTGTAAGTTGGTGCAATCATGTGATATTACTAAGTGTCAAGGTTAATTTTTTGCTGCTGGAAACTGCTTTGAACAGCAGTACATGCTAAGTATACTGTAGACTATATTCTTGAACATCACCAGATGGGTAACATTAGAATCAGACTGATTACATAATAGGAAACAGAAGTTAGAAAAATACTATTTATTCAGCCAGGGCATTTCCAGGTACAGATTGTGAAACAGACCATGAACTATTGATGTCAAATACAGTATCTAGGTTAAACTTAGCAAATTAAAGGTACTGGGTGTTTCCATTAGACTGAATCTGGAAAACATACAAACAAAACATAAGATTTACTAGACAACCTGTAACCAATTGGTTCATTGTTCCAGAAATATTGCCTAAATAGAAAAGCAGAATGATCATAGGTCGGGAAAAAAGCAGTGGGGGTGGGAGCAACCTCCTTCCAGCTTCCCCAGTGACTTTCATTGTGGGAGGCTGGCATAGAATGCTGGAAATAGCTGAAGTGGCCAAAATTTTGCCAAATTTCAGTCCCATGAGAGTAATGGGTCCTGGATGTTGAATACATTCTTTAAATTAGCCCATTTGAGATACATTGATTCAAAATTTGATGCCTTACAATGCACAGTGTTGCCCAATTGAATGTTAGACAGACAAACTGGAGAGTAGTATAGTACTTAGTAGTATACTAGACGACCTATGCCCCACTGGGTCTTCCTTTCATATATATTTCCTTACCTAAACAGAGAAACAGAATGACTATGGGTTGACAAAATTGAGTGGGAGTGACCTCTGACTTCCTGCTGGCTTGCCCATTGAGTTACCTTGTGATCTTTACTTTGAACAAGAAGCCACAGTGAGAACTGAGTTTGGAGAGACAAAATGGATCAGAAGAAGGAAAGGAGTAAGATAAAGATGCACATTGTCACTATATCTGTTTAACTCCTGGAGTGAATATGTTATAATAATGGTAGGGTCTGAAAACATGAGAGCTGGAATCAAAATTGGAGAGAGAAGCACGAGCAGTGTGAGATAAATAATACCATTTTGTTAACTGAATGTAAAGAAGACTCAGAGATGGTTACTAAGAAATCAAAAAATGGAAAGTGAAAAATTTGGAGCAGTGTTAAATATTAATACAAAGATAATGTCAAAGATGTGAAGGTGGTAGTTCTATTTTCTTGGACTAAACTTATAATGATAGATGGTGTGCTGGAGAAGTAAAGAAGAAATTAATTCCAGGGAGGAAAGCAATGACAGACCAAGTCATAAAGGATAAAGATATTTCTGTTACAATAGAGATTGCAAAATTTCAATAGTTTTTTTCAGTGGTAATGTTTAGGAATATGTGCTAGACACTGAGAAAGAGCAAAAGAAAGAAAATAGATACTTTTGAATTAAGGATTTGAAAACAGTTTCTCAAAGTATTATGGATTACAAGAATCTATAAGAATAACTAGTCAGTTGGTCCTGCACGAAATAGTCTACTCCCTTGAGATGATGAACATCAAGCAGAAACACATGCATAATTCAAACAAATGATGGATTAGAAAAAAAACAACTATGCTTGGAAAAGTTGCAGGATCTTCAAGGGGAAGACACAGATACAATAGATAGACAAGATCAAGGATATTGTTGGAATTCCCTGGAAGTGCTCTGAATTGTCTCTGGCACTGGTTGAGATGGAGGCCATTTGTTATAGTTAGCAAAAGTTGGACCCAACTTGATGATACTTAACAAACTATTGAAGCTTCAAGAGCAATATAGCCTCAGTAAGATCTTCACTTTTGTAAGTAAAGATTTCTGCACTGTATATGTATATTCAATATATGTATTGAAGTAAAGATTTCTGCACTGTATATGTATTTATTCAAGAGCTGTCTTACTCCAGTGATCCAGCTGTCTCTTTCTTTGAAGGAAGTACAGTAACTTGCCCTGAAGAAGGGAAAGTGCTTACATTGCAGGTTTGCACCATAAAGCATGTCACTGCATTTGCCTCCCATCCAGAGCTGCCTTTGCTGGCATTATATTACTCAAAGCAAACCACTGACCTTGGTTCCTAATCCAATTCTTGCTGTGTTGTATATTTGTCTGGCATTTTCATACTCTTCTAGCTACAAAAGAAATGTGTGGGCTAGCAGATGTTAGATATAAATTGAAAGAGGTTGTTTGTCAGGACAACTCAACATATGTAGATTCAAGTAAAATCTGGCATATTTTTTCAATCCTGGAAGGAGCCCAAGCTCTCTTGTCTTCACACCATATTCATATCCACTCTTTATTGGAAATAATAAATACATGGTTTTGTCTCCAAAGAGAATGTGATAAATGAGAAATGATATAATTTTTGCATTGGGAAGAAACATAAGATATAAAACTGTAGAATTTTAGTCTTGGGATGGAAAAATCACCTGTTTGACCATTTGTACATACATAAAAATGAAAACAATACTGTGACCTGGTGTATTCTTTGCAAAATGGGCATGACATCACTGTAATTGAAATAGAGCTCTTAAAGAACCAGAATGTGTTCTGGATCAGCAGCCTTGTTAAGTGGTGCCCTTAGGGTTACAAAGTTGGAAATGCCACTGTGAAAACCACAGACTGGGAAATTGCTTTCCAGTGTCTTACCGTTTTTCTCTGAGACACATGAATGAGGAAATCTGCTTCAAATTTGGAATGCATACATTTAGCAGAAATGGCAGCAATGAGCCTTTAGAATTTCATAAATTATCAACATCTCTCTAGAATTTCTATTGGAGTTTATAAGATAGGGGCTATTTTTATAAGTTTAGGTTGGTTTTATCATAATTCATAGGTTTATGATTATGAATGACTAGAGGTGATTCTACTTTCTTATTATGTAGGATCCTGTTCTGTCATATTCTATCTTGGTTTTTATCCTCATGCAGGATTAGTTGAGCTGATACCCTGTTGTATATTTCAGCAAAATAAACCAAGAGAAAGGTTATATTAAGATACTGTGGAACTTTGGAAAATCTGAATCAATAAGTAGAACCTAAAGAATTAAAGTATGTTTTCATAAATGATGGAAAAATCTCTTTGTAGAGCCAGTGTGAGAAAATATATTAGTAGTGCTGTTTATCCAGCTGAGTTCCTCTACAAACATTAATCACTATATCATAAGAAGTTCTGTTTTGTTTTCTTTTTGCAGCTTCTGATTGCTAAGACCCCCATTGCTCCATTGACATCTTTCCTATACATTATTGAAAATTCTGGTTTTGTTCTCCAAGGTAAGACTATGAAATAAAATGTCCATTGTCTTACTGTAGTTAATGTGCTGAGGGAAGTAAATGCCTAAAGCTTCTTTTCCCAGGCTGGTGCCCTCCACATGCTTAATTTTAACTCTTTGGATCCAACAAAGCTATTTTCCACAGATTACGGGAGTTGGTTCAACTCTGGAAGATGCCAGTTTGAGAAAGGCTAACTAAAAACTTAGTTGAATCTAGGTTTTTTAATTCAGTGCTGAATTCAGTGAATTTTTCATATTAGGCAAGTTATGTAGTCGTATTAATGAGCATTTTATATTCATGTTTTCTGAATTACTATACCTATGGATGCTTCTGAAACTTTGATGTTAGCAAAAATAAATCTAACTGAGGCAACAGCCATTGTGATACATCAGCATATGGCTGTATCATACAGATAAGATGAACAAGCTGTTGATTTTTCAATAATAGAGGAACATGTATTTTGGCTTAAAGAGGTAGTATTTCAGTCTTTAATTCAACATTCAGAAAAAAAGTCTATTATGTAATAATCTAGGTGTATTATATAAATGTGAATACATATTTTTCAAAGCTTTACAAGGAACAAACCATAGTAATATAAAATACCCTCATGTATGCACATATATTTCTGAATGTTTGCCTTATCTCTGAAATGTTTTCCTGTTGTTTATGTTTTCTATATGAATGAGTTACTTAAATGTCAAATATATATATTTGCTACCTGTTTTCAAAAATTTTAACAAAATCATAGTTCTGTTGACTTGTGAGTGGGTTGTTCAGGTATTATTTACACTTCAGTTTTCCATCAAAGGGATTTTGGGTTGCACATCTTGTTTCTCCATTTTTTACTACTAGGATGTGATACCCAAACTAAAAGATACTATAACTGAACTCAGAATTTCCCTGACTATTCAGATGAAACCTTCAGCTATTTATGAGAAGTGCTGCTTAAATAGATCACATATTTAAAGCAAGCGTGAGATTCCTTAATTAAGATACTAGCTCATACAGATGCTGAGAAAAGCAGAATATTTTAAAGGGGCTAGTATTAATGATATTCTTCTAGAAATCAAGCAAAGAGACTTTGAGCCTTTAGCACTATCAAGTTACAAAGCTATTTACCCATCCTTAAGTTGATAGAAAAGTACATCCATGTGAAATTGACTATTCCCATTGCTAATCCTTATCCTATCTTTCTAACTTCTGTCCTCCATCTGCCAGTCACCTGAATATCCTCCAAAATAATGGGTGACAAAGTTTAACATTTTTTACCTACCTGAGGCTTCCCAAAAGGAAAAATGCTACTTCAACACCACTGCAAGTAAATATGACAAGCCTGTCTCACTCATAGGCTGAGTAAAATCATAAGGGCATAGTAAAATCAAGGGATTTGTCAGGGCATATCTGTGCTGTAATTAGGGCACATGGGAATGTGACTAATGTGTTTATCAATATCAAGTTGTTCATTTATCTTTCGCTGTGTATTCTTAATGTTGTTTGGCAACTGCCTGGACTCATCCCTGCAGTTTTCCAAAGTGGTTTACCATTGCCTGCTTCCTAGGGTCGAAAGAGAGTGATTGGCCCAATGTCACAGACCTAGTTTCGTGGCTAAGATGGGATTAAAATTCTCTCTCCCAATTTCTAGCCTGATGACTTAATCACTTCATCAAATTGGCTCTGGCTCTTTTTTATGTATTTATACCTAAGTGTATACAAAGGGCAACAGAAAAAATCACAACACAATATTATGTTTACTAATAAATATTGATAACAATCAGCTCTAAAGAGAAAGTTTGCAAGCCACAAAACTGCCTCTGATCTCACCACAGATGGAGGTAAGAAAGAGGAAACATTCAAATAATCCATATATTAAAAGGAGAGCCATTTTCAAATCGGGAAATGGGTTGAGAGGAGTTAGATAAAAACTGTTGTCTATGCTGGTGGCAGTGGAACTTTTTTTATGGTAATGAATGGACTCTTTCCACTGACGGACTGCAGGAGCAACATTTTCATTGATTTTCTATAGTGAGAGGCAGTCAGTGTCAGGAGAAGAGCACATTCAAAGCATATGACAAAGGAACAAGCAGATGAGTGTGGGAACTAGTGAAGAACAACGACTGCTTGAAAAATGAAGTATGGGAGGGGAAAGAATCCCATCACCATTCTGCTAATCAGGAGGCCATAAACTATTTGATGTTAGAAAACTTACCTGAAATTTCTTTTATGGTGGAAAGCTGGAAGTAAGGTTTAAAAAAGTATGTGGAGAGGGGGAGGTAAAATATTGATTTAATAGTTTTTCAGGCAGTTCTTTCTGCCATCTCTAGGGGATTAGGAGAAGGGGAGTGAAGTCAGGTTGTTCTCTTTTTGTTCTCTGGGCTTGATGGTTAATAAACCACCAAGACAGGATGAGTAGTTAGGGATTTCACTGCTATTTGATGCAGTTTGAGGAGCTCCTCTGCTATTGTTACAGTTAAAATAGAAAGCAGAACTGTTCTTCATTTGCAAAAAGTTTCCAAAGTCCCAGGCTGAGAGTGAAAAAGCTATTAACATGGTAATGCAGTCCCATTCAGGGAGTGCATCAAAATCCCCTTTGTTGATGTAAATTGCTGCTCTATTGCCTGGTCTCTTTGGATCTCATGGTCTAGGTACAAGCACAAAAAATTGTTTAGCGAGAAGGGAAAACTCCACCTCTTATATCATTTTAGCAGATTGCCAAAAGGCCCAAAAGCACTGCAGTGAGAGACTTCTATGCTTTTGTAAACCTGAAATACTCAGTGATGAAAAGAATCCAATTATTCAGGCTCTCTTTTATTGAACCTTTCAGTCTTGAGAAATGCTGTTCAACAATTTGGGGACAAGGATGGCTGGTCAAAGGCTTGAACTAGATTTGGAACCATGTTTCAAATGCATTGTGTGAACAAGGGAAAAGATAAGGAACAGTGAGTCTTACAGAAATTCGCTAATACTGCAGAATTCTGGCTTTTAAAATTCTAATTTTGTACATATTATCATTTATATGATGAGACAAAAGCCTGGATTTTTAACATTGTTGATCATATCTTCTAATGTGGAATTAAGCAGTGTCATTTGAACTCTGCAAAAGTATCCATTACTGAATAAAATTATACTTTTATTAAATCCTTAAAATATGTATAGTGGTGCTCCATGTTCATGTCATTGTTTCTTCCCAGTGAGTCAGATTTAATGAGACTAAACATGTAGGTACAAACCTGCTTCCCCTTCAAGTCTAGGAAATTGCTTTGCAGGCTAGTTCTGTTTTTTATACTTTTTCAGCAAAAATTCTTTTTTAATTCATTAGTCAGATTTGATTCTGTTGATAGGCTATACATAAGAGTTCATGCACCCCCATTGTACTTAAAAATACGTTTATATTGGAGAAGGAAACAGATATGGTTCAAGTATCTGGAATGTAGAGTGAAAATTTTCATATCTGGAATGTAGAGTGAAAGTTTTAGTTTTAAGATGAACTATCTTTAATTATAGAACCAACATTTGAGCTAATTTTTTTTAAGTTCCAATTAAACTGGCAATCTTTGTGAAATCTTATACAAAAGTTAATCCTGCCCAGCTCAAATGTAAATATAATCTGATTTTAATTTCCGGATTATTCTTTTGAGAGAGATTGTATAGCACACATCATTTATTATATTAGCCTGTAGAGATGGAAAATGTAACTTTCAGGAATTTAGTATTATTTTACTTACTAGTGATCTCTACTGTGACAAATCAGGTGTGCTCTATTTGAAGTTTTGATGTGGTAGTTTGTAACTTTCCTGATTAAGTGTGTCTGTTCTGTGCTAAACTCCTACTGAGGTTTATGATGACTGCAGTATGAACTCTCCTAATGTCTATCCATATTTTTTCTTCTAATTCTCTTTGTTCTCATATTCATGTGATATATTTCCCTCTCACTTCACTGCTCACCAAAATCTCTTAACTAAATTTAAATAGCATCAGCATTGCTGGTATCCATTTAGGATGAAATGCCTTCAGATCAAGTGCCCAGAACATCAACTATGTTCCAAGACTAGACTGTATGAATCTGTGTTCTAGAACGTTACTAAGTAGACAAGCTAATCAAAAAATGGAATTTGGAGAGAAATCCTGGCAGTTTATACAAAATCCAGACTATCTAAGCAACAGTGTGCTTAACTTGACAACAAAGTTCTCCGATGGAGAAGAATCACTGTTTGGAGGAGGGTAATAATAGCAAGTTTCTGATCAAATATTGAGCAGTTGCTTTTATTTTAATCAAGTTGATGGTTTGTTTGTGGGGTGAGTTTATTGGGTACTGTAAGTCATCCAGAATTGCAATATTTGAGTTGGGTGGCCAAATACAGTGGAACCTCACAAGCCGAGCACCTCACAAGACGAGAGTTTCACAAGACGAGCAAAAAGTTAATAAAATGTGTTCCTCTGGACAAGTGGCGATTCACAAGGCAAGCAAACTTCATGTGATAACTTAAGCGTCATCAGTCAGTGCGCTCTGTATTTCCCATTCAGGCAGCAACCGTGCGTGTGTTCTGTCAACGCTGCCACGTGCAGTTTACTCCATTACTGTCTGTGTGCTGTGCTGTGAGATGTTGCTGAGGGAAAAGGGGAAAGGCCCTTTTGTCTCGAACGGCGGCGGCAGCAGATCCTCATTGTTAATCAGTTAATCATTACTTGTTTTAGTACATAAAATTCCGTTGAAAATTATTTTTTGTGAATATTTTTGGGGGCGTGGAACAGATTGTCTAATCCCCTCATAGTACAGAGGCAGGTTAAGACAAGAAACATTTCCAAACTGCCCACGAAAGACCCCCGGAAAGGCATTGCCAAGGGAAAAGGCAGTTTTGCCTCAGCAGTGGTGGCAGTGGCTCCTCCAAGCCAGCAGCGGGTGGCGGAGAGCAGCCGGCCTAGCAGCAGCCATGGCCAGAATCCGCCTCAAAGCAGTTCCATAAGTGCTGGTTCGTTTGCTCTATTTCTGCTGTATATCGTGTGTTAATCATGGTTACTTGTTTCAGATGTTAGGGAC
>JANHZU010005500.1:61704-71800 GCA_032468055.1 Acrochordus granulatus | reverse complement strand
TTTTCTTGGCAAGGATACTGGAGTGGGTTGCCATTTCCTTCTCCAGAGTCCTGTAGCTCATTTTTCACCAGATGTCCACGAACTCCAACATCTAGCAGGGTCCTTGTTGACCTTGTTGACAACCAACCTGGTATGGGTTTCTGTAAATTATGTCTCATATTATTATGGGAGGGAGACACTCTTGGTCTGGCTCCTCTGATGAGATCTGTCCCATATGGTTGAACCTCTGGCAGAGCTCTCATCTTCTTCAGAGCACACAAGCCCTCAATCACAGCAAGGTGGTGCCTCACCAGGGACCTCAATCACAGCAAGGGTGCCTCACCCCACTCATGTCACGCAGGACACTGCAAACAGCCATGTCGCCATGCGCCTGAATGCAGCCATGTTGCCATGCACCTGAAGTTCAGCCACATGACTGCAGAGGGGGCCCAATTGTCAGAACTTTGAATCCAGGTCGTAAATCCCCTTTTCCAGGTGGGTCATAACTTTGAATGGTTGCAAGTGACCGATTATAAATCGCGAACTCCCTTGGAAGGGGTATGGAAGAATCCACCTCCTCAATCAGTACAATGGGAGAGCCAGTTTGGTGCACTGTGGTGGTTAAGGCAGCAGAGTAGAAACTAGGAGACTGTGAGTTCTAGCCCTGGATTAGGTACAAAGCCAGCCGGGTGAACTTGGGCAGTCGTTCTTTTTCAGTCCTAGGGAGGAAGTAATGGCCAACCGCTTCCAAAGTATTTCCAAAGAAACCTGCAGGGACGTGGCCAGGCAGTAACCGAGAGTGAAACATTGACCTGAAGTCACCAAAAATTAAAAAAAAACATATCAGAGTGGGAGGGAGAGCCGCAGAGATGGCCTTGGAGAAACTATGCAGAAATGGTTACAGAAACAAAAGCATGTTTTCTCTGTAGAGAAAGCATAAGGAAAAAAAAACTCAGGTTGGATTCATCCACATTTCACTGAGTTATTTGCAGGAGGGAAGGGGAAACAGTCGAGCTTTCAAGATTCAGGTATTCTAACGCATGTCAATCAAGCAGAGTTCCTGACAAACTTGCAGAATCTGTTTCCTGACCTGACTTACCTTGAAGATATTGAAAATATTTCCCAAAGATGGCATGGCAGCTTCCTCTTGAGTAAGCGGCCATTGTAGGAGGGCAGATCAGAAAAAGTCAAGTTGGTGGAAAAAAAGTGTCATCAAAGCCCCTTCCCAGGGCTTTGTTTTCATGGCTGTGGACACCCTCCGGGTCTTTTGACATCTGCACACAAACACCTCAAGCTGAATACGGCAAGAGAAGGAAGCTCACACGGGCGATGTGACGCAACTGAGATTTCCCCCAGGGAGGCTTTCAGTCTTGCGCCCCGCCACTATCAGAGACCAGATGGAGTGAAGCAATTTCACAGAGGTGTCAGCAGGTTACGGTCAAAGTAATTGAGACAGTGGCCACCACAGAGCTTCAATCACGCTGTTGAGGCTGCCATCTTCATAATTTAAAAAAAAATCATCCTCTGAGGACACCCCTGCAATACTGCATTGATCTCCGAAGTAAAGGGGCCACCTTGCTTTCTGAAATGACCGTGGAGAGGGGTTTCGTTAAAATAAAGCCCACCCTTCGAAGCTTTGCGCAGGCCTGGGCTTAGCACCTCTCAAGGGAGCCGATTTAACTTTCAAACCTCCTTATCATCCCCGTGTATTACTTTTCCTGACGTTCAGCTGGAATTAAGCTTCTTGTGCCTTTAATTCTGTATCTTGCACTGCAATCAATTCTGTCTCTTCCAGTTTTACTTGTTCTTGTTTGTACTCTATTATTATTTTTATCGCTATTTTATTGTTAATTAATAAGGTAATAGAGAATAGGTCTTGGATCTCTTCCATGTACCATTTTTTCAAATACTTGAAACCTGCTATTATGTCACCTTTGGTTATCTTTCCTCAAGGTTCAAACTGCTGTGATGCTTCAATACCTTGCTGTAGGACTTAGTTTCTCGTCTCTCACTCAGTTTAAGTTGCCCTTTTTTGCACAGTTCCAGTTTGTCTGAACCCCTTGTCATGCATTCAGTGCCTTACATTTTTCAAGGAAGAAAGGAAGGAAAACATAGGGAGGGAGACTGGTGCTCTGTAGAAATGCAGATGCTGGACACTGCTGCAGCTTTACTCTATAATCTATTGAAAAATAAATGTCATGTTTGCTATTTAATAAGAGATAAAATGAAGAGGACATTGGAATTTTAAGGAGAAAACAGTACAGTAAATCCTAAGTCTGGTTTTTAAAAGAACAGCTTTTAACATGCTCTGTCAGGAGCTTCCAGAGTCAAAAAAGTCAAGATGGCAGTTACAACCACATGATCAAATTCAAATTCCTGCCATGTGCTATATCCCTGTGCCTTGCCTAAAAGAGTTGAGCCAAAAATGCATTATGGTTTAAACATAAGATTCTGGTTCACATCTCATGAGATTTTGAAAAAAAGGTTTATTCTCAGAGGATACTGAACTACAAACCACATCATTACATTTTAGCCTCGTCTAGCATAGTCTGTAAATCTGCTAGTGGATGTGTCTACATCAAATACTTCTCGATAACCAAGATGGTTGTGTTAGAAAGTGAAAATGAATGAACAATTATAATACAAAGGGCAAACATTTAGAGTGAGTAGATAAATTTGTGGTAGAATGCTTATAAAGATGGGAGAATGGATAGAGAAATGTGCAAAAACTTGTAGGAAGATAACAGGAAGTGTGCTGTCTTTATGAGGAATGACTATTGAAAGAAGTGAAAATGTTTCTGCTCACTTGGTTACCAAGAAGTGAGAGCATTTGGAGAGAAACAAAAGTAAGCTGAAGACCATAGGAATGTACAGGTAGTTCATGACTTATGACCGTAATTGAGTCCACAATTTTAGTCATAAATCATGATGGTCGTAAAGCATGTCACTACTTGACCAGACCCGATTTTACAACATTTTTTACTGTGGAATATGGTAGTTGTAAAGCAAACTCATTGTTTACTATGGGGAACTTTTGCTAGAAACCAGAAGTAAATGCCAGGTTCCAGCAAAAACAAGGTAAATTGCATGTAACCATGGATGCTACAAACAGCCATAAATGCAGGTCAAGGTCCAAAATGTGGTTATCTGTCCTGGGTAGGGAAGGGCAGACATTGGATCTTCAGATTTTCAGTTCTGGATCATATGTAGCTTTTAGGGGTCCAGCACAACTTTGAGTGGTCACTAAGTGACCAGTCATAAGTCAAGAACTGCCTCTATGTGTGGAAAGGAGTGTTCAAGAAGAGATCAAGTCAAAAGAAAGGAATTTGAACAAATTGCAAAAGTGAGTGACCTGTGTAAAAGACGTACATTGAAGTGGTGTGCATATACAGTATTTGAAAAACAAATATAGGAAGAAAGAGAAAATGGTTGAAACGAGGAGGAAGATTGAGAAAGTCACCGCAGGATGGTGAAGTCCTCAAAAGAGACTGGTGAGAACTTGAATGAATTAAAGGCAGGGGGTGGATGGGACGGAAGGAAGGATAGTTTGGCAGTGCAGAAAGATACAGAATGGATGATATTGGTGTAAACTGAATTTAGCTTTATTTCTTCTTTTTCTGATCACAGCCATACCCAATTTACTTTCAGAATAAGAGCAAGTGAGAAAAAGTGTAAGAAATACACTGAACCATAAACTAACCATAAACTAAGCTGAGTTCATGTAAGTTGCTAAATCACAGAAAACCCAACCAAGGTTAATGCTAACCAAGATCAACCTATTGTGCAACTATACCTACTGTGTTTTGATCTGAACAGGTTGTGTTGTTTGCACATAAGATTGACTATAAGACACCATCTTGCCAGGACACTTTCATTCCAAGAGATACTACTGAATCTTCCCCAAAGTGGTCCTCTCCGAACAAACTAGGACTACAGTTCCCAGAATTCTGTGCTAGAATGCCTTCTGGGAATTGAAATTGCAGCAACTTTTATAAAGGGAAGTGTTTTCAATTACAGTATGTAGTAGACTTAATTATTTTGTCATTCTAAGGTTGTCCTGAGGGTATTTTATAGCATTATTTTTTTCTGTTGATTTTATTAGCCACAAAGACATGGTTAATTAAGGTAGATACAGTTCTAATAAACAAATACAGTGCATCGCTCAACAGAACGATCTTTCTCACACTGAAATAACGGAGCCCCGCTGTTGAATGACTGAATCATCACAATAGCTGTATTTCTACTCAGTGAACGCCACATCTCAGTTTAAAAGTATCAGAACCACAGTTCCTATTTATTAGACTGTATTCGATTTTTTATGCCATCTTTATTAATTTATAAGTAACTCAAGGCAGCAAACACGTCTAATACTCCTTCATCCACTTATTTTCCCCACAACAACAACCCTTTGCGGTGGGTTGGGCTGAGAAAGAGTGACTGGCCCAATGTCTAAGATGGGACTACAACTCACAGTCTCCTGGTGATTGGCCCAAAGTCACCCAGCAGTGCCAGAACAGAGGATCAGACAGAGACAGGCAATTGCCTGCTAGAGTAGCTAATCCCTTTGCATCTTTTCATTGGGAAAAAAAATGCATATTTTAGTTATGTCTGATGCTGAGATACTTCAGAGGGGGGCTGATAGGCTATTGCAGAACCCTGAAACTGACTCATGCAGAGATGCTACAGAGAATCTCTGTGCAAATTTACCCAATGTTGGTTATGTTTTAACTTCAGTCTTGGCTTTTTGGAATAGCTTCTGCACAGCTATTGGTTTTGAAAAACACATCGTAGAAGGACCTGGATATTGTTTTTATATCCATTTAAAAATAATTCAAGGATTTTTAAAAAAATCCAGCTGGAGCTTTATTAGCTGAGATGAATGTTGGTGTTAAAATTGAGGGGAAGTTTTTCACCAACGGGGCTGGGGAGGTTCCACTAGATGTTTGAACTTATTACCTTCACAAGTTGGACTATCATTCTGTGATCTGTCAACACCCTGTCAAGACAACTGCTGTGTGGAAGAAAACAAATTTCATGCTAGAAATCACAAGAGAAGGATCTGAAAATAAAGCATCCATTATTACAATGCTTCTGTTTAAAACGTATAGTGAGGTCATCTTTCAACATACTACTTAGGGTTCCAGATGCCCATATTTTTCTCATTTTTTTAAAGTAGAACTGAGAAATGCGCAGGAAATAACCACCCCAAATAAGTCAACAGTTGGAAGAATCACCTTTCCTGAAAAAGATGCTTCTAGAAAGAGGTAAGATTTATAAAATGATGAATAGCAAGGAGCAAGTGAGAAGTGAGAACTTTTACCCTTTCCCAATAAATAAATCTAGATCTCCTCCACAGATTCTTCAATCTTGTGTCCATAATTTATCTGGGAAGATAGTTTGTGAAATAATTTACATTCTAATAATGCACATAGAGTCGCTCTTGAGTGAGATGGACAGTTTCTAAATTTGATAAGCAAATACATCCATCCATCCATACTTTCTTTAGGCCAGATACTGCCTGAGAAATGGAGCTGATTATAGATTCAGGATGGAGAAGAAAAGGCACTTCTTCACACAGTGACTGCATTCACACATCGTTTATTCATGATTTGTTGAATAAACCCTAGTGGCTCGATTCATATACTGTATAATGCTAAGCCATAATGAGCATGCCAACAACAAGCAGACCACATAATTGCTTAGTATTATATGTGATTCTAGGTTAATCACATTATGGCCAGATTCGCATATAATATTAAGCCATGAATCATAATAAGCTGTGAATCATAATATCATAGCATTGGAAAGGCCTTGAAATTCTTCTAGTCCAGCTCCTTGTCCAGCCCAAGATTCCTGCCCTGGGCAGAAGAAGTTGAGAGAGATTTTCAAAAGTATACTTCTTGCTCTTTCTTAATATCTGTCCTGCATGGCTGCAGAATCTGTGTTTGCTCTGCACTGGTCTAATAACTTACAGAGAAGCCCCCAGTAAGATGAGAGAGTTTGCTTAATCAACTGACTTGTTGCAGAGAACTGACACTGATTAGAGCTGAGAACGAATGACTGGCCCAAGGTCACTGAATGGCTTCCATGCCTAAGGGAGGACAGAGCCTGGTTCTCCCCTTTCTAGTCTAGCACCTTCATCACTGAACCACCCTGGCTTTCTAAACAAAGCACACTTAAGATGCAGACTATTAGATGTTCCTGTAATGGTACGTGGGCATGATCTTGAGAGACAGGGCAAAGAGACACAGCCAAGGGAATGGTCAGATAAAAGGCAGCTTAGGCACAACAGAAATATGGACCAAGCAAGAGGCTCAGAAGAGACCCTCCCTAGTTTCTTGGGCTGTAAAGGGGATGGGGAAAGAGATACACTTCCAGATTTGCAAGATTTTGTTCTTGGTACCTTGCAACAAAACAGAATTAGCTCATCTGGCTGTGTTTCTGCCTCACAGGACCGACACTTCCTCCACTTATTCAATATGGAAAACATCCCCAAGAAGAATGCAACACACACTAATCAAGGCATACCATAAACAACATTTTAGAATGTTCAGCTCCATCAGCATAGATAAGATATAAGATATAAGAGGTTGGACAAAATAATAGAGATTATGTCCAAGCAATCTAGAAGTTCTACGTGCTCACACAGTTAGTCTTCCCAGCCTGGCCCTTCCAGATACCTCCGAACTGCAATTCCAAGAATGTCCAACTAGGAAGCCAAAGGAATTCTGGGAGTTGCAGTTCCAACTTGCAATATTTGAAGCAGAGGTGTTCAATCTTGGCAATTTTAAGATGTGTGGATTTCAACTCCCAGAATTCCTGCTGAGGAATAGTTGGGTGAGGAATTCTGGGAGTTGGTCCACACGTCTTAAAGTTGCCAAGGTTGGACATCCTTGATCTAGAGAAAGCTAAATTGAAGAAGATGCGGGAGGACAAACATTTGGCTCAAGGGGCAGAGGAGTGCTTCTGATGAAGGAGGAGAACAGAAAGAAAGCCAAGAAGCAAAAGACAGGCCACCTGCATCAAGAAGAGAGAAGTCACTTCTGAGATGTTTTGGCCACAATAGTTTTGGGACGCCTGATTCATTGTATCATCAATATTATATTCTGCAAAGCTTCTGGAAAGGGAAGTTGGCATGCAAGAACTGGGCAGGGTATAAACTTCTTCTGCCATTCATAGTTTCAAAGTGGTCACCTGCCTATGAGACACTATAAGATGAATGTTGAGTTTGCTTTATTGTAAGAAGACCTCAGGCTTGGATGTTCCCTTTTTCTTTTTCTCAACAATGACTTCTTGTCGTAAGAGTTGCTCTAATCATTCGAACCATCTGTATTCTTAACATAAATAAGGCAGCTTTTCTTAATACTACACCTTTTTTCCCAGAAGGCCCTGACTGTACTATGCTGTGACATCACAGTAGGTCAGCCAGTAGATTTAGGCATTGGCAGACATACTAAATCTTTGCTTTGAGGGATGCCTGATTTCTTCAAATAAAAAACATCAAAAGCTGTTGTTTTGGCATTCAAATGTTCTTGCACATTTTCATCAGAAATCAGCTGGTGCATTTGCTAAATGGGTAACAAGCAGCCAGATAGGGAGGTAGGCAGACAGATTGTCATTTCCATCACTTTTCACTAGACTGAGCAAAATATAGGGAAGTTTGATAGAACTTCCTGATAGAACTAATTGAGTTTCGGAAGAGGAAAGGCTCATGGCTGTCATGGAAGCCATGAACTCCTGAGCCAAACCTGAGGCCAACCCCAGGGAGGGCAAATTGAAATCCCCCAGGACCATCAGCCTGGGGAAGTCCACCGCCAGCCTCGAGATAGCCTCAGTCAGCTCAGGCAAGGAAGAAGCTACACAGCAGGGAGGCTGGTACAGTAGCAACAATCCTAACTGGTCCCGAGAGCCCAATCTCAAGAACAGGGTCTCACAACCAGAAACTTGTGGAGCAAGGCCCCTGGAGGCAAACAGTGATTCTCGGATGACCACTGCCACCCCACCCTCCCTGCCCTGGGGTCTTGGCTAGTGCCAAACCTTGAACCCGGCTGGACACATCTATTTACATTTAAATATTCCTTTGGGTTTTGCAGATTTCCTTCCAAATATCCAGGATGCAGACAAAAATAGATTTAAGTTTTAAAAGATACAAAAAGTATTGAAAAATGCACTTATGCATTAAACAATAACCAAAGTGAAAACAAAACTAAAAAGCTGTTTTGGCTTGGCTTCAACTTCTTATGAAGTAAAAAGAAGTTTGTCAGTTTAAATCTTAAATTATGTTGGAAAACTAGCTTTGTCTGGATCCGGAAAGTAAAAGTGGCAAAGAAAAACTTTGAAGTTCCTCCCTTGCCTTTACCCGTCTGAACAAGAATGGAAAGTAAATAAACAACAAAAATAAAAAAAGAATTCTAAATGTCTGGAAATCCTCTTAACATTTTTGTTTGACATTTGTCTTCAAGTTTCATTTCTGTGATATAGAACATGGTTTGCCAGCCTAAGGCTTTAGAATACATTTCCCATTATTTCCAAGCAGTACTCTGGTTGAGAATTACGGGAGTTGGGAAGACTGTTGCAAAGACTTGACTAATACAGTAGATGTCTCCATACTATGTGATTGACCAACAGTATGGATGTGGTACATCAGAAGTATGAAAGCGAGAAGGGTGCAGTAAGATCTGAAATATTAAGATCCCTGACCAGGTAAACGGACTCTGGAGTCAAGTTGGGATCTCAAACAAAACATTCAGTTCCTGAATCAAAGAATAAAGCAGTAATTTGCATTCCTTTACTATCTTCACTTTTAGTAATATTTTTTCTTTTACTTACCAGTTACTGCTTCTTCAGAACTGTTTTGTTCTTTCCCACTTTAATTATTTGATAGTATTGTAGAATTGTTAAACAAAACAGTGTTTCAGAACAGAATAAACTTCCTTTTTCTTTTCTCTGATAGGATGGTAGTATGGTCTTCCAAATGTTTCTGTTTAAATCATAAATAATGGGTCTTGATGCTGTTATGATTTTTATATTGAGAAATAGAGGGAAGAATATATTTTCAGTTTTCTCCCCGTTCTTCCCCCAATATATAACTCACATGGCTAAAAATTTATCTAGAATAAAAATGTCTCCCCAGCCCTTAGAGGGGAGTTATCTCTTTGTTGTGCTCTCAAGAATGAATTCCTGATCCTAATATGCTGTGCTCATCTGTTTTTAGTCAAGCCTTGGAGCAAAGACTGCCAAGGGTTGTCTCCAAAAGGCTTCTACATATAGTTGAATATAGTTGAATATCTTATACTGATGTGATCTAGTAATTTGTGCCAGTAAGACTTCCTGGAAATGGAAATATAAAACAGAGGTTTTAGGTTTTGATTGTCCAAAAACATTCTGGTCATTGTATAAAAACCAAATAAGTATATACCAAAAGATTGTTTATATTGTATTTAGAAATTAGTTTTAATTACAGTGACTGCCTGTTCTTAAGTCAGTATCACTCTGCCTATTTTCCAAGGCATGCATTCTGAAAATTTGTCTTTTTGTATTTTTCTAAAAATCCCAGTTTTTATTTATTTGTATCCTGCCTTTATAATTTTTATGTACAACTCAAGGTGGCAAACATATGTAACACACCTTCCTTCTCTTGTTTTCCCCATAACAGCAACCCTATGAGGTGAGTTGGGCCGAGAGAGAGTGACTGGCTCAAGGTCACCCAGCTAGCTTTCGTGACTAAGAAATATTTGATTATTCTCCTTCATTTTGCATTAATTTCTTTAACTGCTGCCAAAAACAGCATTTTAATAAAGAGAGATATTTTACTTTGACTAGAACAATTACTCTTATATACTATATCCAAGCTAAATCCATAATGTTCATACATTTTACTATTTTTATGTTTTTGGTTAATGAAATGGCCATGAAGAAGGTTTACAGATTGACCCAAACTGGGGAATTTAGACAAAAAGTCTCCTCTCACCTTGGACACAACTTGCTTGAACCTCTTTTGGTAGGTGCTGCAGGGTACTGCATACCAAAACTACCAGATACTCTCGTCCATGGCATCATTCAAATGAATACTTGATTAATACTATATGATAACGCTACATAATAGATAGAACAGAAG
>JANHZU010005500.1:1889-28107 GCA_032468055.1 Acrochordus granulatus | reverse complement strand
GGCCTCTCTCATCTTTTTAAGTGGGAGAACTTGCACAATTGGTGGCTGACTAAATACTTTTTTGCCCCACTGTATATTTGTTATAAATATTCTGAACAAACTTAATACTTGTTAGGCTGTAGGGACTAGAACTTACTGTCATGGCCATTCTCATCACCATCTTATCCTCCTGAATGGTGTAATCAAACTTCTTTAATCTCTATCAGTGTTTCTTAATTGTGGCAATTTTAAGATGTCTGGACTTAAATGCTCAGAATTCCTCTGCTTGTCTGCTGCCTAGAGAAGTTTGGGAATTGAAGTCCAGACATCTTCAAGTTTCTAAGGTTGAGAAACACTGATCTACACAAAAGGGGAGAAAAAACCCTCAAGCAGCCTGGGTTTGCATGCTGCTTCTCCCCTATCAGAGAAGGGGGAAACAGACTCCTCTCAAATTCTGTCTTGCTCAGTGAAACCCACATTCCTCTTAAAGGATCTGCTGAAGAACTGGGCAAAAGAGAGTGGCAAGCATTCCCACCAGTCGGAAAAGGCCACCTACGAACCAGCGGAGCTTGAGCGATTAAAAAAAAGTGTGTTTTGTTTTTTGCCATTTGAGTTATGTTGCAGCTGACCTGGAAGTAAACTGGCACAGCTGCTGAATTCAACTGGTGTTGTGGGATCACCAAGGTCTGGGGCTGTTTTTGAATTAGAGCAGTGTCCTGGTGTGGAAGAGACCTTAGAGAGAGCTGGAGTATATCTCCATTTGCCATTTTCATGGAATCCTGAGAATGGGGTCTGTAGCTATAAAAACCCTTGTTTACAGATCTCAGAAATCTTTCTGCCGAATTTCAGTGGCAAATCAGAGGGAAACAGCATATCGCTATCCTGTCTTCTAGGAGTGAGTCCAAAATAACTAAAAAATAATAATAAATCCAGAAATCTCAGTCTTATCACTGTATTGATTGCAGCACATCACCCCCAGATTTCTCTTATGGTAACCTGACCACCAAAATATTGCCTGCTTCTTTCTTATAGAAATCCTTCCTTTTTCCTTTTATGGTTTCCAGCAAGCCTTTTCTTATAACAAGAAAGAAAGAATAGAGGCCATTTCTGATAATGCTAGTGTCCTTTTCTTCTCCTCTTCCCTGTAGTGCAGCCACATTGCTAATTAATTGAATTCCCTTCTTGCCCCTTTGTAAATTATTTCTATTGCTCATTAGCAGAACAGCTTGGGATTTGAGCTATGTTTTCACTCATTTTACTGGAATTTCTCTTTCTCTCAAAACTCCTTTGTTGTTGTTTCTGTGCTCTGTGAAAGGCATTAGAGGAGCTTTAGCACCAAGAACTTACATTGTTCACAGTCCCAGCTGCATACTTTTGCACTCTACCTTGTGCGTCACAGCTATTCATCTTGATTTGTACTTGGCTCAACTGCAGATGCTGTATGTATGGTAATTTTAGATTCCCAATTTGAAAACGGCTTTAGGGTGGATCTGATGGCAAGAACACTCTTTGATTTACATTGGTTTGTATTACCTCTATGCAGTTGGGAGGGGAGCAGTGCTAGTACTGAAACAATTTTTCTGGGATATTTTTCTTAAGAAATAGGAGTCTGAATCCAGCTCTTCATATATATGAAAATACTAAAAGCAAATATTCTACCTCCAAGGAAATAGCTACTTTGCCTGGAGGAGAAAAAAATATTTAGCTTTTATGTTGTTAGCTGCACTTTCACATTATAAAAGTGACAGGATTGCTCATAGTTAACTGAAGGATGTGTTGTGATGTCCTAATTAGTATCATACAGGTTCTTTATAGGGACAAGTTAAGAGATTGCAAATTTTTACTGCCAGGTATCTCCCCCCCACCAATCAAAAACATGTGAATGAATGCTAAATCCATAATTCTTATAATTTAGCAAGTGCTCTTGGGGAGTATACTGGATATTCTGGCACCCATGAGCATGGTATTGTGAGTTGAATGAGGAAATTGATCTTCATTTAGAAATACAAAGGAAAGGACCCCCTTAAGTTGAGCTGGAGGCTACCACCATGCAATGTTCTTGGAAGCATTACCAAAACATGATGGTGTTTGCCAGTGTCTTCCCCCACAGGTTTGTATGTATGTGTTTTGTTTTCTAGCCTAGGTACTGGTCCTGGAATTCTCAAGAGCTGCCTCATCCATTAATTAATCAAGACCACCCTAGCTTCTTTGTTTAGCCAAGGACAGCTTGATGCTACTATCTGCTGAAGTGGTAGTTAAATGTAAATACATTAATATATAACTTACATATATATTTGAGGAATTCATAAATATTCTTCAAATAATAGTGCGCTTGCCACTAGACCTTTGAAAAGTTTTCTTTATCAAAGCTCTTCCAAGTTACTGTTTTTGGTGTAGAAGAAGTCATAACACAAGTATCTGCTTTCTTGGGTATTTGTTATTCACTGCTTTTCCCTGGTGTGGGGGGATGAATGCTCTGAACATAGTCACAGTAAAAAGAATTTTATTTATATCTTGACACTGGCAGTTTCATAATTTTATGAAGCTATCTTCAAAAACCATATGCTTACAACAGACCAATTTGTTGTATCATAGGCCTGCTCTACTTAATGAAAAATGCCTTTAAAGCCCTATTTTGCTTTCTGCTTATTCTCATTTTCTTATTTGTAGATTAAGGCCAAACAGTGCAGTATACAATCAAATAATCTCTTTTTATCATCTCTCTAAATAAATTCCCCTGGCAAAACATCAGAAGCCTTGGTCATTCCCATAGATCGGAGGCGCTGTTTTTTTCTAACAAAATAAAAGAGCTTTTAACATTAATTAACCTTTCATTTCAAATTATATCTAAAATATGTTGAAGGGCCCTGCTATCCAATTTTTTATCTGTTAAAAACAGTTCAAACATTTGAGCATTTTCAGACAAGGTTGTAGGAGTCTTTTCCAGGAGTCCCTAACATCTGGTGGGGAACAAACCAGAGCTCCCTCCGCTCATGACTACAGGCAGCATCGGGCCTAATGTTAGTAATACTGGGATTTAAAATAGCTATATTCCCTTTCTGTAGCTTGAGTGTATAGATTCAGTTCAAAAGCAATGTATCAACGTAAGTATAGCTTGAAAGTAAGACCCCTGGGCCTTTTTCTTTCAAATCAAAAATATTAATCAAGAAAAATAGCAAAGTCCGTATCTTAAGCAAATAACCCTGGCAGACATTGGAAAAATAATAACATTTTGTCATTAGTAACCACCTTGTTCCTCTAGTTCTCTTTCCTCAAAATTACAGCCAAGGGTTTCTCATGAATTACTGTGGTTGCTAGACAGCTGGCTGGAAACATCTAAGACAAGATTTGAAGAAAATGGGTCATAGGTCAAATTTTTTGCACAAAAACAAGAACTAAATTCCTTTAAGATTTATTAAAATGTTGCAGTTTTTCTTTTTGCTTTTATAAACTGGTACCAGAATCCTGAACACATAATTTTATTTTTTCAGTCACATATGGACTATTAAAGTTCAGTTAACGAATTAGCTCATTGCTTGCTCAGCGTAGCATGAAAACAAATGTCTTCTTGTCAATGTGGAAAAACAAGTCCCTCTGCAGTCTGCAAGAGAAAATATTTTAACACAGAAACAATCCTGTAATATTCTGCCAGAATTTAGCATATAGAATCTGCCTCACTAATATCCAGGGTGATTAACCATTTGTTGCAAAGTCTGTTTGTTAAACTAGGCAGGCCAACCGTGCATGGCTTTTAAGTGAATTTGCTTTAAGAATAGTTAGTTACTCTCTCGACAGAAAGCATAAATATCCTTCATCTCTTAACATATTCTAATTTCAGAAGAAAGCTGTCGTGGCATTCAATCAATACAAGAGAGAAATCCTTTTACTTGCAAAATTTTTCCATAGCTATTCAGCACAGGACCTCATTAAGGATTAGGACACTAGAACAAAGGAGGTTGTTAATGTCATAATTAGCAGGCAGAAGGGAGAACAAGAGTCCTGTTCAGTATGAGAATAAATATACAAGAACAGTTATTATTAGTACACTGAAACTCCAATTCTGTAAAACCTTACAACGATCATGGCACAAAAGTGGTAAAGAAAATGTTTTGCAGTTTTATTTATCAAGTTTGATTGGGTTATTAAGGTCAGAAGTTTCTGTGGCATGTCAGGAAGGGAGGGAGGAAGCAAACAAGCAAGCCTAAAGGGACATGTAATGCCAATTTAGCAGAGCTGTCTAAGTGAAGACATCTTTCCAGAAACTAAAATGGAAACTTAATAAGCTTAATATGTATGATTAGAAATTATTTAGTGAAGCATAGGCTTTCCTGGCATGATTCCCCTCCTCTCCCGCAATAGGTTGGATTTCAAATCCCAGAATTCCCACTTCCAAAGGAGGCCAGGTTTGGGGTTGCTGGAAGAAAAACAAATGCACTCATAGTTTATGAAAAAGAAAGATGGGCCTGTGCTCGTGTTCATCCCTCCATGGTGACAAGTATGTTGTCTAGAAGTATTTTTTCTTTTATTCTATTGCTTAGCACTACTTTACAGACATGATTCTGTGGGTTTTCTATTTTGAGCTCAACTGGTATCTTAATATATTGGACATTAATTTTTTTGAAAAAAACTTGCACTTAAGCTTGGATGCAAATATTGTATGTGAAATAACGTCAGCAAAGAGGAGTGCCACTTGAAGGTATAAAAGAGGCTTGTTCCCCATAGTCCATAATCCTGTTCATCTCTTGGCCTAATTCTTGTAGTATTATGAAAGTGGAAATGTATTTCCTAAAATTGTTCCTTATCACCTGGTCCTAATTCTTTTCCTAATTTAAGTTTGTTCATATTGTGATTTGTTTTAGGTTCCATTGGATTAGTAATAGCTATGAGGCTACCTTCCCAATGTCATTATGAGATCTATTTGTTGACAGCATCTAAAATCACATCATTTTTTAATTTTTCCATTGTACATATTAAAAGAGTCAATGGGACAGTTTTCTAAATAATAAAGCTGTGAAGTTTTACAAGTCTACATAACAAATCCAAAAGTCCAGACCTTTTGCATGAGAGATTTACTTTGGCATGTTGAGTCTAAAAGTATACCAAAATGTACACAAATAGTTACTGATTCTAAGAACTGAGCAGACTTCAGCTTTGCCTATAGCAAAATCTAGAAACCACAAATCACGAAAGAATTTCAATGTGATGTTTGACTGGCTAAAGAAATCAGTGTTGCTGAAGCAAGTTTGTGGTTAGACATCTTTACAGTGAAAGGATCCAAGCATCATGTTAGACTTTTTCCCATCCTCTTCAAACACATGAAAATTTATTTTTCTCTGCAGTTTGAAGCAGCAGCAGCTGTATGGTTATGAGGGCAACTCCAAGCTCCTTCCTGCACTTAGCAAATGTCCAGCCAACTTGACAAATATTTTCCTTTCTGAATGCAAAAACCATTTGAAAAGTATATTATTACAGGTCAATACAAGGAAATAATGACTGGTTAGCTCTTATAAGAGAAAGATTTTATATCGCTAATAAATTATGCAAATGCTTATCTTTTTTCCATATTTATATAACTATAGGTACCACTTAAGTTCTCCCTTTTTTATAAAACCACAAGGCATTTGGTAGTCACTAGACAGCTGCTCATTTTGTGCCTTTGAAGGAAACGTGTAATAAAACATAGAATCTTCTCTTCATTTTTCATTAACAGTCACCCTAAATACAAACCATGATATTGAGCTAGAGGTATGATTTTATACCTGACATCTTTCCCATGAAATTAACTATGTTTAACAATTTCAGATAAATTTTAGCCACAAATAAGTATGCCTACAGTCATGTATACTTCACTAATATGGTAGAGATAGTAAAACAGTTTCAAAGCTGACCATCCATGTTTTCTTGAGGATCTCAAAGGACAGTCCATCACTCAGAATAGTGATTCTCTTGATAAAAGAGAATTTTTTTTCCTGATAAAAATAGGAACTGCTTTGTCTGTTATGTTAAACATATATAGAAACTTCTAAAAGCCCAAATGTTTCATTTTGCTTCATGAGTCGTCTTCTTGTTCTTTGTTTTTCCCTTACATTTCTTCCCATTTCCATTTTCAGTTCTGTTCTTAACAATTCATGAGACACGTAGTAGGAAGGCACAAGACACAACAATTGCAAAAAGTGATAAACGCACCTATCACTGAAAGGAGTGCTGGAATATCCCCACACTCAAATACAATGACAAGAGTGTTCCTGACTACAATCAGTGTTTCCATATGGACACACAGTAAAGCAAAACACTGTGATTTTTATGGTGCACAATAGCCTATTTGAAACATTCCAGAATCCAGAAATGTGGACAGGATCCAATGCGGTCTCTCAATGTTATGTGGCCTATACAGTCCTTTAAGGAAATGCCAGAATGACTGTAGTGAAATTCTGTCACCCAATAATTATTCTTTGTGCCTGATTTACCTACTCAGGTTTTATGTAGAAGACAATGTCTTCAATGTCCAATCTTTATTAATCAAAGTTCTTATAATAGTCTTTCTCACTTCAGGTATCCCCTAGGAAGTAGGCTCACAGTAAGATTAATTACTCAGAAGAGCAGGTTTAAAGGTTGGCTCTCACAACAGAGTCACCAATGCAAGGTCCAACAATTTTATTATGCAGAACAATTCAATTTTGTTCCCACATACCATGCTCTAACATTTTTTAGCAACCAGAAAATGTCAGCCATCATTGCCATGTAGTCTCAAAGACTGCATCACCAATGGACAAACCCATAATCAGCCTAAGAGGTATTAATTTTGGTTGGGGAAACTGTATTTCCTTTAACTGTTTCCTTACAAATTAAATAAGACAAATGTTTTAATGTCATGAAATGATAGACTGATTTTGTTATACTTTAGATCAGGCATGTCCAACCTGCAGCCCAAGGGCCTTATGCAACTCTCAACAGCAAGTAATGTGGCCCAACAAGATAATAAATATTAAAAAATAAAGGAAATTTGTTATTTATATACATTACATTACATTATATTACATATATATTAATTATATATTTCATATGTGGCCCAAAATAATTCCTCTTCACGCAGTGCAGCCCAGGCAAGCCAAAAGGTTGGGTCACTTATGCCTTATATAAAATAAAAATGGAAGCAAAAATTGCCTCTTTTCATCCCTTGGTACTCTTCGCTTAAAAGCAGAGCTCATTTGTTTTGAGATAAATTAATTCTCATTAGCTTATTAACTTTACAGTATCCTGACTGCCTTGAGGGTGCAGCCAGTCCTGCTTGGGGGTGTTATGCAGCGGAATCAGCTAAGGGAGAGGGCAATTAATCATTTTACTATCCACACTTTTTTTTTTTCAGTTACTGCCTCCTTCTTCTGTTTACAATGTGCATTTTCTCAAGTCAAATCCAAGTTTAGATATAAGCCTGACTGGGGGAAAGGGAGGGTGAAACTAACAGACATGGGAGTAATTCCAAGTCTCCTTCCTGTTAATTCTCTTTTGGAAATCTCTCCTCCCCACGCATTCATGTCAGTTTGATGAAAAGTGTGGGTACATGATATTCATTTATTGATCATGATATTAAGTTTCTGCCTCATTTTTATGATAAGCAGCATAAAAAAGGACCAGGAAGAGGTGGCTTGTGTTTAAGCACAAAAAATGATGCTTATGGTAGCAGTGTTAATAATCAAAGTACTCTGTTTGACATGTAAATCCCTACTTGTCTTGATACCTATTCAAGGACCCCTTCCTTGAACCAATTGTGACCTGCTCAACACAAATGTCCTAGAGAAACTGGTTGTGGTTCTCCACTATTGTAAAGAGAGATGGGTGGAAGCTTATAGGCACTCTTTTTCTGTTGAGGCACCTACACTTTAGAATAACCTTCCTCCAGAAATGTAATCAGCCCTCCATATAATTGGCTTTCCATAAATTATTAGAAACAATTATTTTGTAGGTTTTTCAGTATATGAATTGATGTTATTGGTTGTTGAATAATTGTGTGGTTTATATGTAATTGTTTTCTTTATATTTACACTCTGTTATTCTATTTAGTTATTATAAATTAATAAAAAGTAGAAAAGTATTTAAATTGCTTCAAAGGATGGTCAGATTGACTACCTGTCAAAAGAAGTTCATTGTGAGTAATCAGAATTTAGGCTTGATTTCCCATCATCAACAGATGACACTGGGTGGGAGAGAAAGATGACAAACACTGCCTTGAAAATATTCACTATTAAACTATTTGAAGGGAGCAATAGTACCCAGCCTAGTTTCTGACACATGGTATGATAGGCCATGGGGGCAGTACAATTTATGGCTTCATACTTTCTTCCCAGTTAAAGGATGGGAGGAAAGTATATTAATATGGCTGTGAGGAACATGTTCAACACTGGAAGGCTGTGGGATGGGGAAACTGACAAGTATATAGAATCGCAGCCCATCCCTGCAGCCATATCCCCTAACCTGAAGGTCTTGTTTACTAATTAGAAAGATCAGGAAGACAACACAGGGCGAGATGTACTTCCCTGGTATCATTCAACCAAATATTTTAAATACAAGTCACTTTTACCAACCTGTTATTCAGCAGCAGAATCTTCAGCCCAGGGCACTGTAATTCAGTCTGCTCAGTTTTTCTAGTTTGGAAGAAAATTGGGGGCAACCAACACATTATTATTATGGGCACTTCCTCACCACCTCTGTTTCTGTTCCTGAATCATTTCACAGCTGGTCTTGACCTCAGCCTGTTGACCTCTAAATATAGAGAACACACTTGGCCAGTCAGTGTTCCTTCCCACTGATAAGTAAGAGAATACAAAGAATGTTGTTCAATCAGTGCCTTATACCTTATCACAGGTCCTGGAGTAACATAAGATACGGAATTGTAACAATTCCGTGGACACTGGGAAGCAAATAAATGGTTTTCCCTCGCATCCACTTTTTTAAGTCAAGTTTTACGCATTTGTCTGGCCTTATTTTAAAAAGTATCAGTTTAAGAGGAAGAGCTTCAAATCTGGCAAATTATCTTTCTTTCTCAACAATTTTGCAATCGGGCATCTTTCCCAATAGTTGTATGATGTTGCTATGGCAGCTGGAAGGTAGCATTCTAAACAAACAAGAATTGAAGATCTGAAGGTTGCTTCAAGCTTAGGAGCCTGGAGATGGAAGGTGGGATCAGGGAGCAAAAATTCTGGCCGGAAGGACTCATACAGACTACAGAATTAGAGCACTGCAAACAAAACAACAGCTTTGCTCCAATTTCAAATAAATCAAAGGGAAAAAATGCTCCACCTCTCACGAACCATCTCTTTGGTTATTATACAGTCCAGAGCTTGTCCTGAACAGGTGTAAAGCTCTCCTGGGGAGATGCCCTATCCATCTCTCTGCCCACTGTTCTTAGAACCATTCCTTCCTGTTTCCTTATATCAGCTTCTGGTAAATCATCACATGTATTTCTTCATTTTTAAAAATTAAACCAATGTGAGATGGGTACCAGCCAAAAAAGCCCCCACACAACTGGCTTTACTATAAATCTGCAGGAATTTAATTTCATATTTGTTCAGAGAACAAAGAAAGCAGTTGCAAATGGTCCCTCCTGCTCAGTTTGCCTCAATTTGCAAATGGAGTTGAGAATGCTGTCCCAGACACTCCTTGGATTAACACAACCATTCTTGTAGGGACAGGATCAGAAAAATCTGAGGTAATATCTCCATTGGTTTCCCATCAGCCTGCCCCAAGTCACCCACAAAAGCCACAAAATGCATTTTCCTCTTGCTTTATTATTGCATTTGACAAAAGCAGTATGGCTAATAGGAGAAGAAAGAGGCCTTTCATCCCAGGGATATATGTGGTGAGTTAAAACAGAATTTTTCAAATAGATGGGGTTTCATGAAAAACTAAGGAGAAAGAAAATTCATATCACTAGAGTTCTACCTCTTGATCAGGAATTCTGGGGTGGATGGCTAGATAGATAGAAGTGTGTGTGGGTGTGCGGGTGTGTAACTAACAGGTTCTGTAGCCTGTAGACACAGGGCAGAGGAGCCTCCCCTGTAGGCTGCTATAATTGCAGTTCTGAGGTCAAAGCAACCATCTTGTGGTAGATGGAATCTTTTTTAAAGGAATATAATGATCTGTGGATGAGCCACAGCTGAGAAATAAGTTCTTCAGAATTCAGATTGCTCTTCTGCAGTATTGAAGCTGAGTCAAAAGTGGAAATCAACAAATACGTGGGTTATGAATCACTGCAGTGAAGACACTTCAAGAAGTATTAAGGAAGGGAGTGAATCTGTTTTGCTTCTTTACACATCAGACAAACATGCATTCCCCTTTGACACATGTCCTAACTCACGAGTAAGCCACCTTTTGCATTTTGTATGTGTTATGTTATCATATGTAATAGCACAAAAAGAGACAAGTTCTATTGATTTGCATGAAGTACAGTAGGTGTCAGAAATAATTCAATATGTATCTGTAATAAATAAAGCTTCTTGCCATACTTCTTGCTCTACTTGTTAGGCTTGGTTGCAGTATCTGAACTGAGACATTTAGCTGGAAACTGACTTCATCTTGCACCCCAATTATCAGTCACTTTCATTTTATGTAGTAAATATCACAGGTTTCCTTTTGCAGTTGGTAGTTTTTAACAGAAATGTGTGTGTATGAACTCACATAAGCACACTATCCATGGGAATGCATCTAAAATTAGATTTGAAAAACTGCTAGTTAGGAGAAAGCTGTAAATGAAATGGAGCTGCAGTTATGATATTGCTGCCTGCACTTTAAGAAGAAAAATGGAAGAAAGATCACAACAGCTTTGCTGTTAAATGAAAAGATTAACATGCCACAGATGCTTTGCCAGGGTGTGATGACATTTGCAGAAGATGGGTGGCTATGAAGCAGGACTAATGAAAAGCAGACCTGGAACAATGTTTCTATGGGCCCCCAAATTATCCATCTTCTCTCCCCTATGCAGCCTGCCATCTGTATTTACTGTGATCCCACCAGAAACAAAACAGGGCTGGGATGAGATCTTTTAACAATTCTGCCTTCCTGAAGATCCATTCTTTGACTTTGTAGCTTTTGTTTCCTCCTTATGTGAAAGAAAAGTACCAGCACAGTCTGATTTTAGATTTTATGGTACCGTATTTAGTGCCAGTACCTCTGAATTAGCTCAGAGCATTCACCCAGGGAGCCTGGATGAATATTATACATCTGTAAATATGTAAGGAATCTATATTTTGAATTTGATTCCAACTTTGTGATGATCTTCTCCCCACAATAAATATATATTTTGTTTCAAAGTCTGGGACTCAAATATTTTTTTTCTCTTGCTGGAGTGAAAATTATATTCTGAAAGGACAATACTAAAACAATATACACAGTTGGGTATAGATATTTATCTGAGCATTCTTGAGGAGTGTAAGATGTGCAACAGACTGTAACAAGATGGAGGTGTGCACTTCTGAAAGCCACTGGAACAGCTTAGTCAATCTGTCCAGTTCAGGAAACAGAACCTACTGTAGCTGATTTTGGCTGATCTAAAACAAACAAACCCCAACAACTAAATTTAGCACTTGGATGGGAAAAAAACATTCTGGAAGAGCCACTAGCAGTCAATTTCCATATATTGCTCAAAAAAATGTGTATTCATGTTCATGAAATCATCAATAGTCATGGTGAACTCAAGGGAATCTGTATTTACAACAAATTATATCCCACAGCATAGGTTAAAACTAGCATGGCTGAGTTGAAATAATATGCTAAGCCCAAACCTAACAAGACATAAATTATGACTTAGTGCAATGTGCAAATGAGGATAGTCTGGGTTCTGGTATAATAGCAGCAAACTTCCACTGATGACTCTTCTGAGCCATTAAATGTTGCCTTTTCATAGGTTTAAACACCTGACCATAATGATGTCATGTGTACCATGTGAATTATGTAATTTGCACCATTTGTACAATGTTAACTGTGACATCACTACTCCCTCTGCAGATGCCCATGCTTCCTTTGAAAGTGAAATAAAATAATTGTACTATCTGGCAAGAAAATGAGAATAAGAATGAAAGAGAAGGTTAATATTTAGGAGTGTAGCTTTGAATAAAAATTGATTTGGGAATTGTTAGGGTGGGTAATAAATTAGAGTACAAATTAGTTGAAGGTGGATTTGAAGTTATGCTGTGTTGCAATGGCAAATGAAGTTTGACATTTCAGGAGATTCTGTACTCTCTCCTGCTTTACACATAACTTCCAAGAAGTTATTTTTAAAGAAGGAAAGGAGGAAAAAAACCTCTTTTAGTCTAGTAAAGGGTAGTATAGCCTTTTATAAGGGCAGAATTAGTCTCCTGACTCTTTTTATGGTCCCTACTTAGATTTATGCCAGAAAAAGTGGCTCTAGTATTTGGCTTTGTAAGGCCCAGTTGTGCATATATAAAAAATATGTGGTAGAAGCAGCCATGCATGCTATTTATCCAAAAGGAAGTTGATCTGGAATTTAAGATGACTCTCTGAAAACAATTTGAGACTCAAGTGCTACTGCATAACGGAGTGAGCTCCCATTACTTGCCCCAGCTCCGACCAACCTAGCAGTTCGAAAGCATGTAAAAATGCAAGTAGATAAATAGGTACCACCTTTGGTGGGAAAGGGAACAACATTCCATGCACCTTGGCACATAGTCATGCTGGCCACATGACCATGGAAATATCTTTGGACAAATGTTGGCCTCCTCAGCTGTGAATTGGGAATGAGCACCATCTCCTAGAGTCGGACACGACTGGCAGGGGAAACATTTAACTTTTTCCAAAATAATAATTCATTCAATTAATCAGTTAATATACATTGCCCAGCTTTTCTACCTTCTCACTAATTTTGAAACTTGTTTTGAAGTTGTCCACAATAGACGTCTATAGGTGTCATACATATGAGCATTGAAGCCACAATCCACATAGGGCACCACTTGGACAAAAATGTAAATTAAATAATAACTACTAATATAATTCAAACCTAGAGAGCATTAAAAAGCAGAGACATCACTTTGTCGACAAAAGTCTGTACAGTCAAAGCTGTGGTTTTTCCAGTAGTAATATATGGCTGTGAGAGTTGGAAGGCTGAGTGCCAAAGAACTGACACTTTCAGATTGTGGTGCTGGAGAAGATTCTTGAGAGTCCTTTGGACGGCAAGGAGATCAAACCAGTCAATCCTACAGGAAATCAACCCTGATTGCACATTGGAAGGACAGATACTGAAGCTCAAATACTTTGGCCACATAATGCAAAGGGAGGACTCATTGGAGAAGAACATGATGCTGGGAAAGATTGAAGGCAAAAGAGAAAGGGCCAGCAGAGGATTAGGTGGTTAGATAACATCATGGATGCGATCGGCATGGATTTAAGTGGACTCTCGGAGACAATACAAGACAGAGAGGCCTAGCATGCTGCAATCCATGGGGTCACGAAGAATCAAAATATATAATTGCCTGAAAAATAAATGTTATGAAATTAACCCCCCATACGTATATACCAAGTATATACATTCTCCATTACACAAACAACTTTCTCACACAAGAATATTCAAATGTACCCACACTTTCCCTTCCCTCCTTTTTCAGCAAAGAAAAACAAGGGGATGAAGATGAGGCAAGGACATAATGTCACTGGATAGAGAAAGAAAGAGAAGTCTAACATCAGGATTTAAATTCAGCAGTCAGGTAGCTTCCTCCAAGCAACAGCTAATCTTCAAAGGTATCTGCACTTTTCAGCAGCAGGTCTACAGTCCTCTGCATTTATTACCCATTCCCTTGTTTCCAACAGCTCAGTGAATGTATGATGATTCCCTCAAGTCACAGATAAGGGGGGTAGCCTTTGGTAGATGTGGCATAGGGAGCCTTAATAGTGTACAGATCCATTCCAGCATAGCAACTGTGGAAAAGTGGCCTGAGTTCAAGACCCAGTATTGCCATGCAACAGGGTGTGCTCCTGCTGTTCCGCCTCAGCTCCTGCCAACCTAGCAGTTTGAAAGCATGCAAATGCAACTAGATAGTAGGTACCACCTACTCTGGCGGGAAAGGTAACAATATCTGTGAATCTTTGGCGTCTAGTCATGCTGGCCATGTGACCACGGAAGCGTCCTCAGACAAACATTGGCTCTTCAGCTTGGAAATGGAA
Source organism: Acrochordus granulatus (assembly GCA_032468055.1). NCBI lineage: Eukaryota > Metazoa > Chordata > Lepidosauria > Squamata > Acrochordidae > Acrochordus > Acrochordus granulatus. The sequence goes on along the minus strand of JANHZU010005500.1, from coordinate 13,959 downwards.
ATGAGCATGCACCCTAGAGCCGGTCATGACTGGCAGGATAACCTTTACCGTTTTAAAGGAACAAAAAGCAAAAAAAATACAGATACATGGAAATTTTTACACAAATGCAGAATACAAGTCTTTTTGCAGTAATCACAAATAGCCAAAATATGGGTAATCGAACCACAGATAATAAAAGCTATCTTATACATGGCGACCTCGTTTAGTTCCCATTCTTGAACATCTACCTGCCTATTTCTTTGAACATATCACATTTATCCTGCATGCCTTGGAGCAGTCATTTGTTGTCTGGATTGGTGGAAATGTGGTACAAAGTTCAGTCTGACATTTCCATAACAGACCCAGTTTTTAGATTTTGAATGTCCAGCCTGACCAGGAATCTAATATGAGTGAAAACTTCCAAGATTGCTCATCATGTTGCTCCTCAGTCCTGTCCCATAGCTGCCCAGGTGTTTGCATTTACATCATTCTTAGTTCAGGATTCAATGTTTTTCTTCCATTTCTGACCCCCTCCCAGTTAATATACAGCTTCCTTCCCTGTTCCCTGACCCAGAATCCAATCCTCTTTACTTTCTGCCCTCTCCCATTTCATATTTAGACGTCTGCATCCAGGATTGAACCCTCTCCTTCTCTTCCTGGCATGAACATAGAAACCAGTCCTTCTCCTTTTCTGACCTCAGTCCATGATTCAATTTCCATTGTTATTGCTGCTGCTATTACTGCAACACAAGATGCAGTTGTGGAAGAATGCAGTGGGGAGTATGAGTCTGTTTCTGCATCTATACCTGCATTTGTGTAATTATGAGTGTATGTATGTGTGTGAATAAATGTACTGGTTGTTGGGGAGATCCATGTTTAAGTCTTGATTTGACCATGGCCTTTAAATCAGTCCAATCTACTTCAAAGGTTGTGCTGGGAATCAAATTAGCATTGCAGGGGGTGGTGGCCTAGTGGTTAAGACAGAATATTGGTAGCCAGAGTTTGAGACCCAGGTGCCACATAATGGGGTAAGCTCCCATTATTCTCCCCAGCTCCTGTGAACCTAGTAGTTTGAAAGCATGTAAAAAGCAAGCAGATTTTATTTATTTATTTATTTATCACATTTCTATGCCGCCAATTTCCGGAGACTCTTGGCGTCTTACATAGATTAGAGATTATGCATTACTTTTTATTTACCCCGCCCCACTTGGCTGGCCGGTGATGTTCATATCCGGGGCATCCTCCAAGACTCCTGCTCCGCCCCTGGGATGGGCGAGTTCCGTGCCGACTCGCTGCTCTGTTGTTTTGCTGCCCAGAATTTTCCCTCCAAAGGAGGTACCCATCATTCTACTCATATTTTCACGTGCTTTTGAACTGCTGGGTGGGCAGGAGCTGGAGGCAAGTGACAGGAGCTCACCTTGTCATGCAGAGCTGTGGATTGAACCTGCCAGAGTGCTGGCCATTTCTGGTCAGCATTAAGCTGCTGTGCCACCACACCTCCTAGTAGATAACTAGATACCACCTAAATTGGTGGGAAGGTAACAGCATTCTGTGCACCTTGGCATATAGACATGCCAGCCACATGACCACAGAAGTGTCTTTGGACAATGAAAGACATGACTCAAAGGGGAAAACTGTACCTTTTTTAAGTAGGTCCAATTTACTTCACAGGTTGCGCTGGGGGATGAAATGAACATGGATATTCATGTAAGCTGTTTTAAGTTCTAAAACAGGGATGTCCAACCTGGGCAACTTTTAAGATGTGTGGACTTCAACTCCCAGAATTCTTCAGCCAGTATAAACTTAAAGTTGCCCAGGTTGGACACCCTTGCTCTAAAAGAAAAGGTGAGATAAAAAGCAGTATGCTTACTGCCATATAAGTACATTAGATAAAATAACTTCTTCTCTAGATTGATTCTCTTTAGAAAATCCAATGTAGTATCTTTAGCTTAATGCACCATGAGAGGAACCAATAAGCACCTGTAACAACGTTTTGTAGTGAGATGGTTTGTTAAACTTCACTTTTGAGGTATCAGTATTGAGCTCTTGATCCTTACCTACCATAAATAGATCCTAGGAAGGTAAGAGGCCAAATATACTAGGCCAATTTAGTTTTTTTGGGGAAGTGTGTGACTTTTAAAACAGTATGTCTGGGAAGGTTGCCACTGGTAGCATTATATCTAATTCCTCAACTAACTGCAGATCTCAGCCCAGCCCTGAACATTTGTTATATAAGTCACTGAAGACAGTTGGAATAATTCCCTTGAATTCTTACACCATTGCTTTTGGTTGCCATAAAATGTGAACTAGATCATGGACTTTTGTTTTGGTACACAATCTGTAAGCTCAGTAGTCTCCATGGTGTTGCCATACTTAATGTACCCAAGTCTTAAATGAGATGTTTCCATCAACTAAATGCTTTCTTAAATTTCATATTCATAGAGTATAATTCATAATGCTATAAACTTTTAAAGAGCTGCCATCATATCCAAAATCATGGCTCTATGCATACTTCCTATTCCATTACTGTGAGAACTGATTGTCTTATGAGATCCATGATCCATAGCACTTAGAGCTTAAAAGTCTGTCTGAGAAATGTTAGGGTTTGGGTATGTGTTGCATGTTTACATTTTAAAATAAAATACCCTATTTTATTCATTGTAGGTGACCACCAAGAAGCAAATATTTTGAGAAACTACTGCCTCCATGGTGCTTCACCATGGGGGTAGTAGAAGCTATCATGTAGATCATGCATGTCCAACCTTTTGACTTGCCTGGGCCGCATTGAGTGAAGAGGAATTGTTTTGGGCTGCATATATATTATATAGTTACAGTAATGTATATGTAAAGTATATAAATAATAAACTTCCTTTATTTTTTATATTTTTTATTATTTTGTTGGGCTGCATTACTAGCTGTCAAGGGCCACATGCAGCCCATGGATCGCAGTGGACATGCCTGGTGTAGACGTTGCATTAATCTCAGTTGTAGTTCAAAAGGACTAATAGAATTTTCCCCCCAAAATATTGGGTATTCCACATTTATATAAAAGTATCCACTGTATTTAAAATTTTCAAATCTTACGATATTGTCTGTCAAGTGAGAGCAGTAGACAATTGAATAAACCATTTATATAGATTTAGAATATATAGTGACAATTAAAAGAAGAAAAGTTTAAAAACATGAACCATTTATGACTTCTGTCCAGGTGAATTCCCAAGTCCATAGTTACTAGGAAAATGGATATGTTATTGCTAACTCTTCTTAAAGTTTGAAACAAACACATCCTCTCTAAAATGAGGTGGAGGGCTGGCAAGCCATCAACTTATATCAAAGGCGAACACTTTATAGTGCATCAAACTTTTTACAAATAACATTATCCTTAACTATTTATTTCATGTAGGGAGCTGTGAAGAGAGGAGAAAATTGATTTCCCTAATATAGAAGACCATGTAATAAAATAAGTCTTTTCGTGCTAAAGTAGCTTTCATTAACTTGATATTTTCCAAATGCCATTATGAGGTTATGCTTGCATTATTTATTTATTTTATGCATAGTCTTCCTTTGTTATTTTTATAAACAACTCAAAGCAGCAAACATATTTAACACTCCTTCCTCCTCCTACTTTCCCCACAACAGCAACCCTGTGAGGTGAGTTGGGCTGAGAGAGAGTGACTGGCCCAAGGTCACAGTTCATTGTAATTACTATAAAATATGATTGCTGCGGTCTGAAATATCTGGAGACCACTATGTTACAAAAGGCTGTGCTAATAATACCTGAGTTCACACATGGTCAAGACTACTGAATTCATGTTGCATTCACCAAAGAGAGATCCTTCTGAAATACTTCAAAATTTATTATCTAGATCATAAAGCAAATAAATTGCTATGAGAATAACAGAAGAAGGATTTATCTTCTATCAGGTACACTATAATTTCAAAATGATGTGAGGCCTTTTACACAAAGCTGGCTAAATTAAATAGTTAGCATATCTTCTACAATTCACTTTTTTTTTTCAAAAGCTCCGTCACGGTTTGAGAATGAATTAGCATTTTTGGAAGAAAATACAATTGTGTGTACAGTCCTAATGCTGGGAAGTAGCATTTCAATGCCAACACTGCACTCAATTATTTTATAAAATCCCTATTTAACTTTAAGGTACCCAGGATTAGAAGAAAGCATTGATCTCACCTTAGTTGCATTTTATAAGAAAACATACTGATGTTATGAATATGGATTTTTTTTCTTGAATAGCTCCAAGCAAAAAAGTTCAAACAGCTCCACCACCTTCATTTGTCATGGAAAAGTTCCCTTCTATGGAACTTTTGGAAAAAAAATCTGTTTCTTTAGTTAAATTCTGCATCATCCTGATATTAGAAGAAATTGGTTCACTCTGTACCCAGCAAGGCAATTGATAAACCAGAGTAATTGAAAATAAGAGCAACTGAATTTTGATCTGTTACATTGTCTATTTTGTAATCCACACAGATTATATACAAAGATTCATCTCTCATGTGTGTATCCCATTGATCACGAATCAGAGCAGTTATTAATCTTGGACGTTTGCTGCACTCTAAAAAAATAATAATAAAACCCTTTAATCTGCCTTATTTTCCCACGGACAATGAATGCAGTTAGACAAAGACGGGATCAGTGCCAACACAAGGCTGTCCTTTTACTAGTTGTTATGGCAGGATCTTATACATAAACCAGAGTGGCTCTCCTTTTATAGTCATAGGAGGGAGGAGGGAAGGGAGAGGGAATTAAAGGGGTCAGAGGTCATGCTGTCTGATGGATGGCAGAATCTTTTTCTGGTTTATGGTCTCTGGTGACTTCTGGGCTCCTTGCGTTTAATGACTGACCTAACAAGACATTTCAACCTTCCTTCCTTTGGAGACTAGGCCAAATGCAAAGTTTGACAAGAATTAAGAAAGAATGTATTGTGCCTTTGATCTAAAGGGACTATTTTTAATCTGTCAGATGAGAGATGCAATGTCAGAGGATCCTCCGTTTATTTTCTAGAAACTTTGACTAAATCTTTAAAAAATCTCTAAAACCTTAAGTTCATATATTTCACTTCTTGTGTTAAAAAAACAATAGCAGAAATCAGAACTTTTATTATTCCAAACTGATTCAAACTCATAGCCTATTTGTTGAGAATGACATGATGCGTGCATGGGAGGGTATTTGTTCTTGTGCTTTGAAGTTGAAATATACTTAAAAGCCAAATTGTGGGGCCATGAAGGAAATGAAATGTCATCAAGGAACTGTAGGTTGTTGATGGTATCATATGTTCTTCTCTTTTTTCTATGAAAAAGCTCAATCCTTTCTGTTGTGGCCCTGGAACTGAAGTCAGATGTTCACCATGTAAAATTTGCTTTTAAGAGCTGAGACAGTAAAATATTTTGGTTGTTAGAATTGCATTTATTAAACTGAGAGGTATTTCAGGAATATCTGTTATTCTGAAGCAAGTCTTAACTACTTTCAGGCAGATTATGTTGTTCAGACTGCTCCTTCCATTTAATCTCAAAGGCAATAGTGATAATGGTTTATTGATCATGTCATCATAATCAGATCCTCATGCTTGAAACAAGGAGAAAAACTGTGGGTTTATTTTTTTAATAAGGCTTGAATCAAACAACATTATAATATAAGTGGATATTGGACACAACAGTAGAACAAAAAAGTCAGTTGGACTTATTGAATTAAACTTGACAATGATCACTTTAGATATTTAAAGAGTTTTCTCTAAGAGAGAGAAAAATTAGGAAAATGTGTAAAAACTAAATCATTTGGGAAGGTTGGATGGGAGTGTCCTATAAAAACCTTTCCTAAATACTCATGATAATCTGGAAGTTTGTCAACTTTCAGAGCTGCAGTTGGAGGGAGGAATCTACTCTGCCTCTACAAAAGAAAGCTACACCCAATTAGTTGCAACATGGTTGGCAAAAATGACACTGTGTCAAGTGAAGCTTCTAGAGCTGCCTCAGCAAAGTATAGTTGACCAGTACAGAATAGGCACTTATACAGTTGGGCTGCATTTGGGAGTGGATGACCAAGTAAAAGTTCACCTTACCTGTGAAACTCATTAAGTGACCCTTAACATGTCAGTTGCTTGCTCTGTCTCAGCCTAATTTGTGTGATTAGTGTGACACTAAAATAATATTCTGAATGCATGAAAAAAATGTGGGATAGAGCTGTAATAATGATATGAAATGCTTTCAGTAGAGTATTTTTGAAAAAAGAACATATGCTTGAAGTATAATTCCTTTCTGGAAGAAGATATTTGAGAAAAAAAGGAGGATTGAACTGCTGTGTAGAGACAGAATGAGTGCTGTGTACTATAGAGTGAATAAACATAAAAGGAGGACCCACTGTAGAGAGGAAAAGGGGAAATCCTTGAGAGAGTGCAGTATCTTAGGGAAAGTAAAGAAAGCCCTGTCATTTATCTAAAAAGCACATCTCTGGACTGAGTAGTCTGATTTATTTGTTGTTTTGTTTTCCTGTATGCTGTCTCTGCTTTCTGATCTGCTTTCAGCTCCCTTTCAGCATACCAATATTCTTTCCTAATTAGGAGGCCCTGCATTTTGTTCCTTCAACCCACCCACTTCCCAAAAAAATTGTTCAGGGCATCTTGTAAATTATTGCATAAGCATCTATATCCATCCCAGGGGTTTACAGCTTAGAGGAGAGATGAAGGTAGAAATGATTTATTGCAGACTTTCCTGTTGTTGGGTTTGTTGAAGACTTGACCTCTTTTTTTATGACTTCAACAGCTGTTTCTGCTTAGGGACTTCTGGCATCTTTATGAACTGTTTTTTTCCATTCAACCCCTCTCCTTTCTCAGCAGTAATGAATTATGTAAGATTAAATTCCTGCCCTTTTCTTATTAATATTCTGGCAGACATATCACTATGAAATGCACCCACATATTCTTTTGGACATGTAGAAATCAGAAATATCCCCTTAACATATATATGTAAATTCAGAATATTTTCTCACAGATAATCCACTTTTAAAATGATCTGATTTCTCTAAAAGCAAGCATGAAGAATCTTACTCCTAACTATCATTAGGATAACTGTGGACTCCTATAGATGTAATCCTTGCACTACTTCAGTTGTTGCAAAGGACAAATGCCACAGGTTTGGGAGATCTTTTCTCTAGTGAGAATTCTTTTCTTGCAATCTTTTCTTGCCTATCAATATTAGCTATGGTTAATTTTTTGTCAATTTTATAGAATTACATTTATAGTTCTTGTTTTTAACCAGAATACAGGAAATCCTTAACTTACAATCATTTATTTAGTGAACATTTGAAATTACATTGGCACTGGAAAAAAGTGGCTTATTAGTCCTCACGTTTATAACTATTGCAACATCCCCATGTCTTGTGATCAAAATTTGGGTAGTTGGCAAGTGGTATCTATTTACAATGGTTGCAGTGTCCTGGGGTCATGTGATCACCATTTGTGACCTTCTGAACTGACTTCCAGCAAGCAAGGTCAATGGGGGAAGCTGGATTCACTTAATGAAAATATGATTCCCTTAACATCTGCAATGATTCACTTAACAGCTGTGGCAAAAAAGTTCATAAAATTGAGTGTGACTCACTTAACAACTGCCTTGCTTAGCAATGGAAATTCTGCTCTCAGTTGTGGTCATAAGCTGAGAACTACCTAATTAAATGTGAAGTTTGGTTAGCATTAATTATTTCTGATAATTAATGTGTGTTAAGCATGGGAGCATTTTTCAGTGCAAGAGATCATTATTTGTGAAATGGAGCTTGCAGATTCATGGCACTGTCTTGGTTAACATTATTAATTATCTAAAGTGCTTCCTCTGCATTGGCACTTTACAATTCTTGCCATAATCAGACAATCAAGGCAAGATTCTCTGAACTATAGGGCTTTTTTGTAGCATATAGGCATGCACTGTTTATCATCTTAAGAATTAATAGTTTTAAAGGCCATCAACTGGCAAACTTGAAAAAGTTAAGCAGTATTTCAGTGAGAGGTCATCAAGAAATCCCATAGCTATCGGGCAGACAGGGAAGTCAAAACAATACCTTGGGAAAAAAGGCAAGGCATTTCTGTTGCTAAGATAACTAGATGAGTACATGTGGTCACTAGGAGTTGAACTCAGCTGGAGGGAGTCTGTAATTCTGAAGAAGATACATAGTGAAATTTCTAACTGATAGCAGTATATAATTTTGAATGAGTAATCCAAAAGTTTACATCTTTTTTTACCAAAATAAATGGTCCAATAAGAAATGTGATTTTAAGGAACTGCATTCTTAGTCTTTGGATCTGGTAATATAGAATATAGTTCACATTTCATTCCTAAAAACAACTGTTTCCATCAACCTAAATCATCCATTCTGCAGGGTTGGAAGGTTCCAGGTTCCTTCAATTAAACAATGTCATTTATCAGGACCTAAGAACACACCTTCTCTGTAGAAGGTGAGTCACCTATAAAAAACCTTGCCTTCTGGATTGAGGTTCCCCCTAAGATTCAAATGGTCCCATGCGACTAGTGATTTGAAGGGCCCTGAAGACTTGGCCCTTTGCCCATGGAAAGCATAATTGAAGTTCCCTTTTTTCCTTTTTCTTAGTTCTCATCTAGGTTGGTTATATCTGCCATCATAAACCACTTGCTGGGAGTAGGATAGCATATAATTTAATACCTTTATTTAATAAATAAACTAGTTTAATAATTTTCATCAAGCACCTTTCAGCTAAATGATTTATTTGCATCTTCCATAGTACTAAGTGTAAATTAAAATGGTTGCATCATCTAGTTACAAATATGAATAGCATGGCCTGGTTCAGATGCAGATTCAATTAGCTTGTGCACAGGGCTGTCAGAATTACAGCAAGTGTTTCAGATTGAGAAGAGCATCTTAAAAAAGGCCTTTACAATTGAGCCAAATGCAGTCACAAAACCACCATCAGTGTAGGGATATTATTTCATCATTTAGTGTCTCTACTCATTCCTGAATAGGTTATGAATTCACCAGAAATTCTTCATACACCCACTGACCGAAGGTCAAGTCACAACCTGTACAAAGATTATCGCATTTATCATTTTTCTTTCTAAATCTTTGGATTCAGTTCTTCAGATAAGTATTACAGCAATTCTGTACATCACCATCAAGATTTGGTCTATCAAAATATAAATACAAAAATCATCCTTGTGTCCATGTGAATGTATTAGTAGTCCCAATCATTATATGCATATAAGTGAACCGATTGTCTCCTTGAATTCAGAAAAACAGCTTCATGAAAGGGTTGTCAAGAATAACAAGGTTATTGAAGGAATGCACTCAGTCTCTTCCTTCATATGATTGTCCTGTTCTATTTATACTCCCTCACTTCTGAACATGCTTCTTTGAATCATATGTGGAAATTTTGGAAGAGCTATAGGTGGTAGGAAAAAGAGTAGCAGTTAATTTCCATCACTTTTTTGCATCTCCATTGTCCATTATCATCCCTCAAAACTGCTTTCCTTACATGCAGGTTCAATATACACTTTTAATATAATTTCTAGTAATCTGACAAAACTAATCAAAGAATAATCAAAGAGATCAAACTTCTCAAGTGCAAGACTGTTCATTTATGTAGATTTAGGAGTGAGCTGTACAGGTGCATTCCCAGAGAATACTAGTTGTGCTCAGTATTGTACCATAAAGAATGCAAATGTCTTTTCTTCTGGCTCAGAAGGAATAAAGTTTGGAGTTTGGCTTACATCTGCCTGCCTTTCTGCATTTCTCTAGTTTCTCTAAGGGAAAAGAGCTTTGGCTATTGGCCTCATAGCCTGGGCAGCACAAATTCCCTAAGACTAGGCTTGTGAATTATTTTTGCAGGCCTGCATGGGAACAGGGTAAAGTCAAGCTGAGGTGTTGAATTGGTCTGGGGATGGAGTTGCAGTTCACCTGCTGTGATTTTTCTTCTTTGGGACTTGATAAATCTCTTTTTTATCCAACTCTCATCCCTGTCTTCCACAGCAAAGGACATATACAAGGAGGTCCTTTCATCTCAGTATATCCCCTGCTGATTAATGGGATGCAGTGTTCCCACGTAGGCAGAGACAACACTATGTCCGCCGTATAATTAGGAGCCAGATAATGAATGCTTAAAGGCTATTCAGTCAAGCTCGCTCCCTCCTCCCTGCCAACCAAGGCAGTTTCTCAGCAGTGAAGCCAAGTGGAAGAAGGGGTGGCACAAATCCTATTGGCCCTCCACTTAATTGTAGTGGAAAGCAGGGCCTCAGCTTGCAGGAAAAAAATGGGGTAGGGGGTTGGAGAAATGGTTCTCTTTTAATACTGTAGAGCCAAACTTTCAGTTGTTTTTTTAATGTGTTTGACCTTGTGGCCGTAGAAGTTCTAAACACGCACATCGTTGTGTGCATTTTTTTGTTTCAGATCATTAGAGAAAGCCATCATAATAAGCACAAGACTCTGCCTTCTCAGTAACCTAAGGGCAAAGATGCTGCTGTTTAGTAGCCTTTGAAATGTGGGAAACAAGCCAGAGATACAATACTATTATTCTTTTTATGGGGCTTTACAGTTACACCACAATTAATTGTCCAATTAAGAGTTGTAAACGAGGCTCTCCTTTTCTCTTGCTCTCAGTGCTCACCCAGAAAAATTATAATCTATTGCTGTAAGTGCTGATATCCAGTCTTGGCCAGATCTCTGATAAAATATAGCTTTAAACAGAGCTACAAGGTTGTCTTTTGAGCCTCAGTTCAAGTCAGTATAATTTACTACCAGATTTTTTAGCACCCATTACCAAAAAGTTTCCAAGATGCTTTCTGAAATGTTTATTAACAGAAAGGAAACCACATCTGGGTAAGTAATGAATCTAAAGCATTCAGCTTACATGAACTGATAATTTAGTCAGTCACTGAAATGAACTGAGCAAATAGCTTGCAATGTGAACATCAGCTGAACTAGTGTCCTATTTCTAAAATGCAAAACTCAAGGATTTGTTTACAGGAAAATAATAACCAATGGCCTATTGATAAAAGCTGGTTCAGATGTCATTATGAAGTCCTGTAAATATGAAGAAAATAAGACAAAGCATATATCATGAATGGTTGTCTACTGAAATTAATGCAGTATTACTGAAATTAATGCATAAGAGTCCTTCTGGATCATATCTAAAGTCCATTTAAATTAGTATCTTTTTTACAATAAGTGACAATTTGAAGTTTCTAAAGAAGGTTTTATTTCTCTCTAACAACTGATGGTCTGTGATTTATGAGATATATTTCACAAATAGCCCTTACCACCTTAGCTTAATGCAGTCTTTTGGAGCCAAAAAGGCAGCAGTTTTACTTCTTCAAGAGAGTATCTTTGTACGTTTTTGACGTGACACTTGCATCCCAAAAGCTAAAAAATACAATACTGTAGAACACAGACTGTACATACATTGATGTTGGGAAAGGATACTTTTCATTAGCTAAGGCTCTACATAAAGGTATACAGACTTAATGTACAGTCTGTGTTCTACAGTATTGTATTTTAGCATTCCATTCGTTTGGCAGGAAATAAGTTTTCCACTGCTCTTTTCTTGAAATCTTTTTTAAAGAGGATCTGCAGGATGGAATTAGTCATTTTTATACGAAAAGTATTAAAACTTAGCCATCTCTAAGAAACTTCTTTTATAAGTTAATTATTTAATGCAGATCATTTGAAAGAGGATGTAGAAGACAACAAAGATAGTTAGCAAAGGTAAACAAAATCCATAGCAGATAAAAGAGATAGTAAACAATGTCCATGGTCTAGGAAAGGAGGGAGTGTGAAAAACAGACTCTAAATAACTATGCCTTGATTCTGTATGGTAAAAGTGGAGGGAGAGGAAAACTCTGGCAGACTTCCAAAATTCTGTATTATACCCTACAACAACAGAGCACCAGGAGTCCTTGGCTATCTATTTCCTGACCTGGTTTATCTTTAAGGACTGACAGATGATCAAGTAATAATAATTAGTAATACCTGTATCAGGAACAATGTTCCTTCCTTCCTTCCTTCCTTCCTTCCTTCCTTCCTTCCTTCCTTCCTTCCTTCCTTCCTTCCTTCCTTCCT
>JANHZU010005499.1:367782-380084 GCA_032468055.1 Acrochordus granulatus | reverse complement strand
TCTCTGGATTTCGGTGGCATATAAATAAATAAAAATAAAATGGTCAGTTGTATTTATGTAGTCACCCCCCCAAAGGGACACATAAAGTCCAGAGCCCATTGAGGATCTGACAATAAGCATTGGGTCTCAGATGGGGCAGTGGGAACCAGAAATGCTTGTATTTCTGTATTGTACAGCTGAGATTTAAGCCAAGACAGAAAATGACATTAATAAATGTGTGTGGAGAGAGAGAGAGAGATTGTATGCAGGTATGGTTGTGCCTAAGAAATCCTAGTTGTTATTTCTCAGGTTTTATTCTTCTGCTCACAGATTATATGATTCTTGTACAACCACTCACACACAAGCCTTTTACTTGTATTTAGTTCCATGTGCTCAATATCATATTTACCACTAGTGGCTAATAGTGTGAAATATTGGCTAATAGACTCATGAAAGATCATCATGTTATTATTACTGAGTGTTTATGTTCTATCTGCAAGTGCCAGAAACATGGCTTAAAGATGAAGCTGTCCATACACAGCCTCACTGGGCACAACTGATGTCAAATGTTATAACCATTAAAGGAGAAAGAACAGAATACGCATGTTATGAATTCAGAAACATACCTGATAATAATCATTGTAACTTTCGATCTCTCCACTGGCTGTTTTGCATTTCCCATCATTGAAATCCCACCCAGAGTATGGTACAGCAGGAAAATCTTGCTTCCCTGAATCAAAGTAGCTTCCACATGTAGAATAGTTCCCAGATCCAGCAGCAGCTCCACACATGTGGTTGATAACGGCATCCACATAAATGTATACCTGAGCAGAACACAATTGATCTGGTTATATTTGTAAAGCAAATTGAAGGGAGGCCCTTTGTCATCAAATGCTTCATGACATCATCATGCAAATGATATAATATACTCCTGTTCCACAATGATGTCATCATGGTATCATCCTGTGACATCATAACACTGTTCTGTGGCCATGTCATATGGACATGATGTTCTGCTTTTTCTTTAATCACAGGTAAGACAAATATTCTGTGGCTTGTGAAACACCAATGTTAATTTCTATCTCATTGGAATTAGAAGTGTAGCTTCAGATGAATAGATAAGAATTCCTTTGGAAGATATAGATCAGGAAGTCTTCTAATTGGTACTTATATCCAGTTTGGCCTTAATTGGATAATTATTTTCTCAGGGAAGTCTGCCTTCCACAATAAAGGTAAAGGTGACCCTGCCAGTTGTGACCAACTCTAAGGTGCCGTGCTCATGCCCGTTTCCAAGTGAAGAGCCAGTGTTCGTCCTGGGTCATGCGGTCAGCATGACTAGACATCATTGGCGCACAGACACTGTTACCTTCCCGTTAGAAGGGATGGTACCTATCTACTCACACTTGCGCGCTTTCGAACCGCTAGGTGGGCGGGAGCTGAGGTGGAACAGGTTGCCCTACTGCGCGGCAACGCCAGGTTTAAACGCAGGTTGAGGTTGCCCTGCTGCGCAGCAACGCCAGGTTTAAACACAGATGGCCGACTTTCCAGCCAGCATGCCAAGCTCTTAACTGCTTGTGCAATAAGGGGACATTAATAGCTAATTGACTGTCAAGATTACTGAGTAAGAGCATATGTGTAAATACTTGAAACTGTGCTGCTATACAATTGCAAAATATTTTAACTGCATATTCCCATTGTCTTACTGGTGTCATTCAAAACGCTGCAACTTTTCCAAACTGCTGATATTCAACCTACCTTTGGAATACTTTCTTTCTTGGGCCTCTAGTAACACCTATGAAAGCTACACAACTGACCTTTTAATGATACCATCTGTGCACCAGGCTCAGTTAAAGGCATGGAAATCACATTCTTGGCAGGGGCTGCATTCCCAGTGATGAAATTCTGATTTCTTTTTTTGATGAAATTCTGATTCACACTGATTTGCCAAAATACAGTTCTGAGCTTTGTGCACAAGCAGTATCACAGCCAAATAATATCAAATCAAAAACTTTGTGTTTATGAGGGCTATCATCAGTCCATCCCTCCAAAGCCTATTCCAGTCCTATTTTACATTTCACCTTTCTCTGTAGGGTAGATATAAAAGAGTAGCAATGAAACAATTTATAAAAACAGTAGATGATTTCATAATGAAGATAAAGGTTGCTTTCCTATCTTAGGTGTTTTGAATGCTCTTCGTTGATCCTTCCTCCTTTCCAAACTCAGGGAAGGATGGTGGCTGTTTTGTGTTCCCAAAATAGCTCCTATTATTATAACTTTATTATTTAGACCCAGCTTGTAAATCAGGCTCCTAACTGGCTAGGAATGATGCAAAATATAGTTCTCCTGATTCCCAGCATTGATAAAGTCAACATGGGCTGTAGAGTGTGTCAAATGAAATTAGGACAATAGAATTTTTGTGAGCCCTAATATTTGTAGGTACTGGGACTCACATGAACTATATTTCTTACCATTTTTGCAGATCTGAATGCCTCTGTATGTTTTATGGAATCATAAGAGTACTACATCATGTAGAAATACTAGCTGAAATTCAGCTAGGAACTTTTGTCCTCATTTTGATAACTCAAAGAAAAGGGAATTTCAGGTTATCTCTTAGCAGTGGGGAGACTCTAGATCAAGGGTGCTCAACTTTGGCAACTTTAAGATGTGTGGACTTCAGCTCCCAGAATGCCTTCAGACAGCATACCTTCCTTGATATAGCTGGCTGAGGAATTCTGGGAGTTGATCCACACATCTTAAAGTTGCCAACATTGGACATGCCTGACACAGACTTTATTGTAATCAAAATTATATTTTTCTGGAATGTGATGATTTGGAAGGGATTGATCTTAAACTGGATGAGTTTAGGATATCCAAGACTATTTTCTAAATTAATCCAATTAAAATGGTTCTATTTTGAATTGAGCAAAAATAGATAGACCCATCACTTGTTTGAGACAATGCAAGTTATAATTTAAGAATGCTTATTATTGGTATGGAAACAGTTAACATGAACTGAAAGCCCTAAACAGAATCTCAGATCACTTACTCCAACATTGTTACATCTGTTCACCATGTCTTTAAATTCACTCTCATTTCCAGATCGTGTACATAACTTGTAGCTGATAGGCTGGTATCTTTCCCACCATGGTCTCCATGGTGTTGTAATGACAAGGTTTTCATTTGGAGGAGAAATCTGTGAAATGAATAATATCGTCAAATAACACAATAGTTATTTGAGTAGTTTAGTGGCAGGCTGACAATGCTTTTTATATGGTCCATGGAAAACAGCCAACTTAAGAAAATTCTTTATAGTGCAATCCTTACCTTGATTTGAAAGTACTTGAATTTTTCCCAAGTTATCTAATCCTTTAGAAAGACAGCTTGGGGGAAAAAAGACAGTGTGCAGATACTCACAGCGTTACCTTACTTTTTCTTGCTCAAATTCATGGGATTTTTTAAGTTTTCCAGATTCAAGTTTGAATCAGAAACTTAAGAGTGACTAGAAATCCTATGAATCCTGTCTCAGTTAAGCAAAAACCTGTAAAAATCCTTCTGGCTTTATAAGCATGTCCCTCATGCAGTCAGTTTTCCCATTCTTTCAAAATAAAAGATTAGGAGGAAACTGGGAGAAGTGGCTAGAAGACTAATTCACTGCAGGAGTGAACTACACTCTTAATTCACCCATTACTCTACATGAATATGTAATTTATTTGCTCAGAATATTATCTGATCATAACTGAGCAGTAGGCTTGCTTACTCATTTGACAAAACATTGATTTTTATTGGAATAAATTTTAGATATGAAGTGGGATTGCTTTATTTTCAACACAAACAACAACTTTTTATGTGCTAATAAGAATGATGCCTTGTACATTAAGCATATTGGTGTGACAATATTAGAAAAGTTGCTTTGTATTTATTTTATATATATTCTTAACAAAGTACGAGAAGAATATTTATTGTATATAGAAGACCAAAGTATATTTAAATATCATAATAAATGAAGGGGTGTGGTGGTCTAGCTGTTATGATACTGGGCTTGTCAACTGGAAGGTTGGCAGCCCAAGCTTGAGACCCAGGTTTAATGGGGTGAGCTTATGTTATTCACCCCAGCTCCTGCCAACATAGCATTTCAAAAAATTGTAAAAATGCAAATAGATAAACAGGTACCATAAATAGTCATGCCAGCCACATGACCACAGAAGCATCTTCAGACAACATTGGTTCCTTGGCTGTGAAACAGAAATGAGCACTGCCCCCTAGAGTCGGCATGACTGAAAGGGGAACTCTTTACCTTTTTTTACCATTAAAAGAAATTGTTTGGTATACATTAGTATGAAAAGTATAAAAAATATATTGGTGTAGATTGTTGTATTACATGATGGGTAATAATAATAGTAATAAATCCCATTATTTCCTACTTCTTGAGAAGAATGTGGGAATATGTTCATCATCAGATGGAAAGATAGAACTATCAGCATATGATGGAGCATTATGATTATCAAAATGGTAATCAGGAAATACTCCTCAGCTTTTAACATGCTAGTGTTTTCATTTCCACAACCTCCGTTATACAAAATATAAGCATTAAAATATACAATACTGTGCAAAAGTCTTAGGTCACCAACCACTTTTTTATCAAAGTTTTAATGACCATCCATAATTATCTTCTGATCTCTATATTAAGATTCAAACAGAAAATACATGAAATATATACACAAAATTTAAATAAACACAATTTTCAGAACAAAATGGCTTCAGGCAGAAGTCAGTATTAAATAGTCAGTACTAAATACTTGCCACTTTAGCCAATGGAAGCTGTTTTTTCTGCCTTTTTCCTGTTTTTGAATATTGCATACAAATTTCCTGTATTTTCTGGTTGTATTCTAATAAAGAGACTGAAACGTAAGTATATATGGCCATTAAACCATTGCTAAAACAACAGATCTAATGGTGGACTAAGACTTTTGCACAGTACTGCATAGTAACATGATTTTGTTTTCTTTCTGTTGTGCCAGAAGGTCCTTATGATTGATGAATTACATAATTAAATGGCAGTTGAGGTGCTTAAGATTGCCACACTGAAAATAAGTACTGAGTAAATCTGCAATCTGACTGCAAATGCAATAGCTATTCTACCAGTATCCACCTCACTATTTATTAGCTTTCATTTAACCAAGTTTCAGCCAGCAGTCAGATGCTTGAAAAAAATAGAATTTCAAATTTGATGCCTGATAAATCAATTGGAACACATACAGGCACATGTCAGCCTTCACACAGTACAGTAATACATGAATTTACTCATCATCACAAATAGGCCAATGCAGTCATTTCACTGCCGAACCTCTTTATAGAAAGTTCATTCATTTACGCCAATCCTTCCTAAACCAAGCTGTTCTTTACTCTGTAAACTTCAACTCCCAGAATTTTCAGCAAATGCCACACTGCCTGGGAAATCCTGGAAGTTGAGTCTGCATGCTTGAAAGGCGATTTAGTCTTAGGTTTATTATAGCATGAAAAAAAAATTTCCACAGCCCTTTGCTATTATTAACATTGGTAATTTTCAGTTTCAATTCAACTGAATTCAATACTTTCTCAGAATTAGAGAAAGTGGGCTGAAGACATAGGCATCTTTCCCAGACATTCTCAAGAAAATCTGCTTACCTGAACTCCACCAAATCCATTAGGTGCTAAGTAACGTTCACATTCAAGAGCAATGTCATTCCAACGCCATTCAAAGAGATGAACAATAGATGTCCTTCCAGGCAATGTATTGGGATTATACTGAGCCCAACAAAGCTCCAAACCAGCAAGGAGAATTAAAATCCACATGTTGCCTTGGGCAATGGGTCTTTGTCCACTCCCAGCTGCAGTTTTCAGTACTGTATTTATAGTTCTGGTGCAGCTCAAAGTACACATCAGTCATGTGACATTCAACACAATTGGCTACATTTTAGCAAATATCCTCTCATCAAAGGTCACGCCACTTGATGGTTTAAACAAGAGAAACAGGTGAAGATAAAGAACTAAATTCCCTGGGGAAAAACTCTGAATCCATAAAGCAGGATAAGATTCAGTGGGATTAATCACATCATGTTCTTGGCTAAATATGTTAGATAATGTACTATCTCTGCTTCAAGGAGATCTGCAACTCAGACAAACATCAAACATCTCCAGCACATAAAAATCTGTTTGTTGTAAGACTCACTTCCCCAAGGGAACAGCCCAACAGCTGCTTAAAACTCAATGGTAAGGTACATGGCATCCTATCTGAGCCAACAAAACCCACATACTCTTCTCTAATCCCAATAATAAACACAGAATACTGTATAGTAACTCATAAAATCTTGCTACTTTTCCATGACATCAAAAAACTGTGGGCTAAAGCAGCTGCCTCCTCCTACACAAATATAGGGGGCTGATAGCTTGTCTTGAGCTCAACCACCTCTTCTGGATTCTATGAGTTCTGCAGACCAGAGTTAATGTGCACTGGGGTACAAGAAGTGCTGTGCCCACAGTGAAGTTGCAGAGATGAGCTTTGTTACTGGTTTTGCTTTGGTTCTTCCTCTTGCTCAACAGGCTTGTAGCCAAAGTGAGATTGGGGATTCCCACATATAAAGATGCTTTGCTGTACATAGGATTTATATTTCAGTTTAAAACATTATTTTCTTAAATTTGTAATACAAAATTTGATTTGGACAAGAAACCCAGTTATCTGGAAAAGGGAAAAAAGCTATTATTTCTTATCAGGAGCTGATAGGAGATTTTTTTTCCTTTTTTCATCTTTTTCCACTGATACCAATTGATTGTGAAGTTGCTGTAATACCCTGGAAGGGTGAAAACATTCTTATCAGGAACTGATAGTTTTTTCATCCATCTTCCAATGTTTCAAAACAGCTTCCACAAATGTCAGTTAAGTCTATTTTAAAGTCAAAGCTTGAAAGTTACAAGAGGTAAATTTAAGAACCCTGTTCAAGAGAGGTCAAGCTCATTAAAATTGAGCTTATTTCAAGCTCATTAAAATTGCTTGTTGGGAGACAAACAATAAGGAACAGCTACCATCTTCATATTTTGCTTATGGGTTTTCAAGAACACCCAGCTGGCAAGAATTGGAGTCCAATATTGGAATGACCCTGTCGGGTACTTCTTGTATGGACAAGTCATCCAAAGTTTCTTTAACAGTATTAACAATGGCATTTATTTTGAATAAACTATCTAGACACTTTCCAGACAGGTTTCAGTCCATGACACAGCATGTGAAATGGCACATATTATGCTTGCTTATGATATATGAGGCAGCCAGGACTGCAACTATCCTAATTTTCCTCAATCTTTCAGGAAGTATCGGTACCATAGAACACAGTATCCTTCTGGAGCACCTAGAAGAACCAGGCATGGGAAACATGATATTCCCCATTCTCTGTGGCTTTGTCTAATCAGTTCTTGCAAGAAAAAGAGGTCAAGCTAGGAACCCCTGATATGTGGTATGCCTCAGGGTTTGATGTCTTGTTCCACCTCTTTAGCATCCACGTGAGACTGCTCGGTGATTCATCATTTTGGAGTCAGGTATCATACTAACGCAATGGCATAAACAATTAAGACACTGGACTTGCCAGCTGGAAGGTTGGCAGCTCAAATTCGAGACCCAAGAGCCGCTGCATAATGGGTGAGCTCTCATTATCTGCCTAACTCCTGCCAACCTAGCAGTTCAAAAGCATGTCAAAATCAAGTCGATAAAGAGGTACCACTTTCACTGCGAAGGCAACTTTCCATGCACCTCAGCGTTTAGTCATGCTGGCCAAATGACCATGGAAGCATCTTCAGACATGCTCGCTCTTTGCTAGAAAATGAAGATGAGCACCACCCTCTAGAGTCAGCCACAACTGGCAGGGGAAACCTTTATCTTTACGTTTTTGTCATCAAAACACTGATATTAATTTGTAAATCTCAACCCTAGGCTGAACAAGTGATGCTGCCAAGCTCTTATCTCAGTGACTGAAGGCTGTTTGGATCTGGATGGAGGTCTGCATGGGGAGAAATGAACTCAGTCTCAGTCTCAACAAAACTAATCCCTTGGAATATTCTGACAATCCAGATTTGGAGATCTTACAGCTTTATTACTGAAGAATGTTATACTTCTCCCTTCAGCACAAGCATACATTTTGGGGGTCTTCTTTGAAGGACTTCCTTGCATAATTTATCTAGTTGCCAGTTGTGTCCATACTTGGATTGTAAGGCCTTAGGACAGCCACTCAGGCTCTGGTTGCCTTGCATTTGGCTATTGCAATGCACTCTACATAGGCCCACCATTGAAGACCATTTCAGAGGCTGCAGCTGGTTCAGTATACAGTGGTAAGGACAGTTATAGGCATGCCACAATATGCTCACAGAACTCTGCTTTATGAACTGTACTAATTACCAGTAAGCTTCAGGGTGCACTTCACAGATTATCATTTATAAGGTTCTTCATGACATAGGGCCTAATTATTTGAGGGACCATCTATTTCCTGTAGTTTCTACCCATCTCATACAATTGGGCAATGTCACCTGGGGGGATCCAAAAAGCAGGCCTTTTCTTTGCATTGCTTGTCCTTGGGAATTATATTCCACTCCCCTCCTGCCAAGATATTCATATGGTCTTCACTCTGATCATATTTGAACAAACCTTAAAATCTGTCTCTTCCTCCAGGCCTTGGGTCAGAATGGAGTGGCAATGGGTCTCTTGTGGAATAACCGGTCTGTTAAAGTTTATTTTATTCCACAGTTCTTTTTGTTTGGTATTGTTTTGTATTGCATTGTTGTAAATTGTTCTTAAATTATATGCCATCATGAGTTATGAAGGAATCAGCCTATATATATGATAAACAATCATTTTTTTAAATTAATACACAGAGAACAGAAAGCAATCAAATAAGAGAAATGGTTATGAATATGTATTACAATTTGGCTTCAACATGAATTGCAATGAATGGATTCTTTGCTTGGTAATTAATCTGAAAATAAGCCATGCCATTAGCAGCAACATGGATTTGAATTCCAGTGCAAGACTTGCCTTCCTTTTGTCCTGAAATGACATCACAATAAACCCCAGCAGGAAGATCAGTTGGAAGGATTACCGACAAGTTCCTGTATAATAAAAGATAATTTTATTCTTTTATTTATATTCAGAAAATGATATGCTACCCATTGTATGGACGTCTTATAAAATGTATAACAGAAAACAGAAACAATAAAAAAATTAAATAATTCAAATACTGAAACATTAACCAAGTCTGGGTAAATAAGGTTTTCAGCTCCTTCCCAAATTGTAATAGGGAGGGGCCTTGCTTCATTTTCAGTGACTATGTGGTTTCATAATCTGGCCTGGAAAAGCAGAATTAACTAGTCACAACAATCTATAGCAAAATCAGCAATAAGTGTCTTTTTAGAGTGGATACACAAGAATAGGAAATCTGTAAATAACCAACTTCCAAAAGAAATGTTAACTTGAAAACCATGCCAAAGAATGAAGAGCTGGTATGTAGACTGGCTCTTGAAACTTCTTTGGATTAGGAAAGGACTTAAAATCACCCACTAGTGCTCTAGACAACTGTTACGCACAAGGAGGCTGCAAGATAGTGGTCTCCAGCAGGTTTAGAGCTCTGGGAGACAAGGGAATATTTATCTGGCTCAAATCACAGTTGGTGCCTTTGAAAGGACACTACTTCTTTTTCTAATCACTTCCAGAAATTCCTTGTTAGCTGCTTTTCAGCAATTATAAACCTTTGGTTTGACAGCACTGGTGGGGTTTCCCTTCAATCCTTAACAAAATAAAGTTTTAACTACAAGTTGAAGAACCTAAACAAATATTTTGAATAAACAGCAGAAGGATGATTAAAACTTTGATTTTAGAAGGTTACAAATGGGTTAAGAGTCCAGACAAATTTGAAATACAATTCTGAAATTAATTATAAAGAATTTTTTCCATGGGAAAATGCTTTTGTTTTTATTTTAAAAAACCTAGCAAGATAAAATTTTAAAAATTGGACATCAGAGAGCATTAATAATTACAGTTAAAGAAGAAGAACACATATACTTAATTTACAGTTACAGAATGGAACAAACTATTCTATCATTGGACATATTAAAGGATATGTTTGCAAAATGGATTCAGAAATTAATATTAATAATGTCAGCAGAGGCAGCTCTACTTTTATGGAGAGGCTGTGTCTAAAAGATGTTATGGAAGAGAAACAAGTTTTACTTTCCAAGGTCAAGACTGAGTTGAAAATGGATTTACAAATGACAAGCTATAAGAATGACATGAAAAATGTTACACTGGAAACATGTACAAAATAAACCAGCATATATTTTAATAATTAAAAAGGTCTAGTGGTTAAGGCAACAGGCTAGAAATTAGGAGGTCATAAATTTTAATTCCACCTTAGCCATGAAAGCCAGCTCACAGGGTTGCTGTTGTGGAGAAAATAGGAGGAGGAGGTTGTGTTAAATAGGTTTATCATCTTGAGTTGTTTATAAAAATAATAAGGTAGAAGACAAATAAAACTGAGTAAATAAAATATATAAACAATAAACCAAGAGACTGGACTGGATAATTTTGCTATATTGGATTTATAAAAGAGGTTTGTTAAAATTTTGGAATATTTTTGTCAAACGGGACAAAGAAAGAACTAAAAAGATCAGGTTATATGACATTAGAATGGACTAAAGATTAAGACTAAAAGGAAGGAATATAAAGTTGATTTATTTGATCAAAGTTAACATAGATTTGTTGTTATTTCTGATATTGTGAATGTACATTTGTTGACACCAGGACAATAGTTTATGGATTTGTTGATCGATAAAAGATGGGATATGGGAAGAAGATTTGGTGAATTTTAAGGGGAGTTACTAAAATTGTTTACATCTTTTGTGATGTAATTAGTGTTGGAAAACACTAATTTATAGATTTCTTTTTCATTACATTCTTTTTTCCTTTTTTCTATTCTTTTAGTTTGCATTTGTTTTTATTATTGTGATTATAATATTTAATAAAATTACAATATTGATGGATGCCAGAAATCTGTAAGTAATCCAGGTGCAAGTCTTGTATGTATGTATGTAACAAATTTATATGCCACTGAACTAAAAAACGACTCTCAGTGGCTTTATAAACTAACTTACAATGTGTTGTAACTGCCTTAGAAGGCAGCGGGCAATCAGTGAAGCTGTTTCAACACAAAGCTAACACAAAACAATGCACATTCACTGTGCTGCCATTTTCTGGGCTAACTGAAATTTTTGGATTGTCTTCAAAATCATTTTCATCAAAAAGCTCTATTACAATAATTGATGCTATTTATGCATAAGTCACCAAAGAAAGGCCTGTCTTCTCCAAGTAGGGATGTACCTCATTAATCAGCCAAAATAAATAAAACAGCTCCTTACTCCCAATTTCACATGTCTTTTGATCATGATGATAGGCAGGACAACTTAAGTCTGCCACCCTGGGCCTTAAGAAAGATTACAGTGCCTAACAAGTACATCTCCTAAATTATCTCCCTTTTATCTCAAAGTATCTCCCAAATTTTCTCTTATCTATGTAATCTGACATATGGGGTCTATACATGTACTACTTGTATCTTCCTCTAGTTCATCTACTTTCCTCAATACAGTTAAATGAAGATATTGGTCATATGGCAATTTAGCTTAATACAGCAAATAACACATGGCCTGCAAACAGCACACGTAAATGCTCTGTGATCCCAGGAAAAGTCACAGCTGCTTTAAAAAGTTGCAGACAGGTGCTACATTCACACTCCTGACACACATTGAAGCACTTTTTTGGAATCAAACACATAGTATTATACAACCAAATTAGAAATTATCTTAAGGTAACAGCTTAGTTTAGGATGCTGAACTACTATTCCAGGTAGCTTCAGCCAGGCAGGACAGTGGTAACAGAAGTGGACATGTTCCAACTTGACAATAGTTTGTCAAACATTGCAGGCAATAAAATCTTCTCTAAGTTTGAAGTGATATGTTAATTAAGTCTAATGCTTTGAGACAAGTGGTTTCTGTACATGCAGAACATCAGCAAAGGGCCCCAAAAGTGGCCAGAGAAAAGAGGCTGCTCCAACCAGATAAGTAAAGTGCTGTGTCTCTACAATTCTGCTTTGGTGGGATAATTCACTCCAATAATTTTCTAATCAAATCATCCCACTCAAGCTCTACACAGTCCTAGTGTTTACACAACATGTGGGGGAATGTTGCAGTATCTGACTTTGCAGTTTGTGTAGGCTATGAGCCACCAGACGAACCAAAGCAAGATAACATAGAAAGAA
>JANHZU010005499.1:351728-361869 GCA_032468055.1 Acrochordus granulatus | reverse complement strand
GCCCCACCACTTTCATGTCCCCTTTGGTTGTCATGATTATCTACAAAGATGAAGGCTTTATGAGATGGCATCATATTCCATCTTTCTCCCCAGTTCCTAAATCAGAAAGAAATAAGAACATGTTTATAGGATATTTCAAAGTAGACCACTTTAGTCAGCTGAAGACATGATCCAGCCCTTCCAATCTGAGAAGCAACTGCTAAATTCTGTATCTAAAGCCCAGGCTGACTGCAAGCTACAAGGCATTGCATTGTGCTGGATGGGAGAAGCCATCTGTAGCACCGAGATTCTCTTTGCAGGCACAGAGACATCTGTATCCGCCTCCTGCATTTGAACGCTTAATCCTGGATAGTGCAAAAAATAATTTCTTCAAGTATGCCATCCTTTGTCCATTCCATTTGTGAAGGACAGTCCCAAGCTGCATGCCATATTTCAGTCACTCGGCCATTTCTGAAGTATTCAGAGCTTTGGACGGCTTCACCACCCAAGTTTTCCTGGAAAAACCCAACAAAACAGAGAAATAAGGAAAAGGATTCCTCAAGTCAGCAGATCTGGAATGGTGATCACTTCCTATTAACCCATTCTTAAAAATGATTTAGAAATCATGAACATTTAGTCCCAAATTAATTTCTGGCATGTACTTTGGGGGCATCTTAGGCCTATCTTGCACCAACTGTAGTAGTTGCAATTACTGTATACCTCTTCCCATACAAATTTGTTTATAATTTCAGGCATGCTTTGCTGGCACTTCTGAAATGTCTATTAAGAAAGGAAGATGGATAGGACTTGTTAGGATGCTTCTGCAACATCACACTGATTGTAGAAATCTTTACCCAATAAGGCTAGATCAATCTAGGCAGGCTGCTTAAAAGCTATTGTTCATAGGCTTTTAAAGAAAGAGCCAGCATTCTGAAAAACGCAAATGTATCTTGTTTTATTTACTTAATCACACATTGTTCTATTAATTTCAACTCACTGCTATCATGACAAGGAAGAAAAAGCTACAAATTCAAAAGCTGCTTTCCTGAGTTCTAGCTCTTACCTTTTGAAATTCTACCTTTGTGTAAATAATGTAAATATCTCAACTTGACAGATCTCCCATTTTCTTAGGTAACTTATGTTTCTGCTCAAATCAATTATTTTTTCAAACTTTTAACTTGGAAAGGCTTGCTATCCAGATCCTAGAGTTTACACAAACGCCAACAACCACAAGTTGATCTTTAAAAAACTGCTTTCCTGAAACAGACCAAACATCTGTTGGATCATAGGGTCACCAGAGCTGCAATCTGGTATCCCCCAAAATTAAGCTTAATACTGAGCAGCGTTATTGTATATCTTTATTTTGTGAGCTATGGAGAATAGCTAGAATACAGAGAATTCTGTAATTGTGACAGGATATAAATTAAAGAGAGAGAGAGACAGACAGACAGATTGATTTTCCTAGGTCTCCTAGGCCACAACATTGTTAGGATGAAACAAGATGCCAAACATGAAGCACATGAACATTCAAGAACAAATACTAGGAATTTTCCTTTTATTATTATTTACCTCTTGATAGATGAAAGGTTGTGAACCTTTGGTGAACCACCGAGTATTGAGATTATTTAGCTTGCTTAAAATAACATTTATGCCCTCAGGCCTGATATGCTTAGCAGCATCAATTCGAAACCCTGCAACGCCAAGATCAATCAAGTGGTTCAAGAAGTCTATTATTTTTGAACGCACATCGTCCTTCCACTGGGAAAGGTCAAGGAGTCCATTAAGTCAACAGAAACAAACCTAGACATATGGGGAGAATAATCACTACAACCATATAAAACCAAAAAAAAAAAAAATCAATCTGATTTGGGAAAATAAAAGGATGAAAAAATTAAAGTCCCCAATGCCCCTTAACCCACTCTCTGTGAATAAATCTTTGACTCAAACCTCAACCACTCCAAGGATGCTTTGGGAAGTCACAAAATGAAAGCTGAGAATCTCAAAGTGTCCAACGAGACTTGTCTACCCTGTTTTCAAGCATTTACAACTTGGCCCTCTATGAGAATAAGAGTCACATGATTTTCCTGACTCGTGTTGTTTTAAAGTGTGTGTTGAATTATAAGTAATTCAAGGCAGTGAACATATTTAAAACATCTTCCACCTCCTATTTTCTCCTATTTTCTCCACCATAACAACCCTGTGAGGTGGGTTGGGGTAAGAGGGAGTAACTGGCCCAAAGTTACCCAGCTGGCTTTCATGCCTAAGGTGGAACTAGAACTCACCGTCTTCCAGTTTCTAATTTGGTGCCTAGACCAAATTAGTTCTCATATAACATATATGAATCATATATTAATATTAAGTCTAAGATCTAGCTAGATGTGCCTCATTAACACTATATTCTATAAATCTGTTTACTGAATGAAGAGTATACTCAGCTTCAGAATTTTTTATTCATATAATTGCTCTGATCACACAAGAAGTTCAGACACATATATAAGATGGTTAAATTACATATCTAACAATCAAATTCCTCCTTTGATTTTTTTAAAAAAATCTAACCTCACACTGGTATTTCTTTTTCACTACACACATCTATCTGTCATGGTATAGAAGTTTTGCAAAATCATTCTTGTGCCTCACAGAACTGGAACTTATGCATCCTATGAAGCAGCCAATAGATTTACCAAAGTGTTTGCCATCGACAAACACAAATGCTTGAAGTGTGCTCTCTCTCCCCTCCAGCAGATGCAGATACACATACAGTATTAATACTCTCAAAATTGTCCTTGGTTTGGCATTTTCATCTGCAACAGCAACTGAGGTTTTGTTAAAAAAAATGGAAAACTGTATTTATCTATGGCAAACCACAACTTGCAAAAATAAAACTTATACCACAACAGAAGATATCAACATAGGAAAGCTACCTGAATAGGATCACTGTAGTTTTCAATATTCCCACTGAGTGTTTTACACATTGGGTCATTAAAATCCAATCGTGAATATGAGACAGAAGGAAAATCATGGAGTTCTGCATTGAAATAGCTCTTACAGAGACCATGGTTGCCAGATCCAGCTGCTGAATTGAGCATATGGTTGAATACAACATCCACATAAATATGGACCTATTGAAAATATAAGTGAAATATATTCAGTTAAGGAGATTGTGAAAAAAGCATTCACAGTCTCCTTAACTGAAATACCTGCTTTTGAAAATTACCAAGTCCTTAGTAAGGAAAATCTTGCACAAAATATAAAAATAGTTGCATTTTACTTAGGACACAATCCCTTTCTCGAATTAATGTACTCTTTTTGGTTCTTTCTATTCACATTCTTCTGTCAAAGACATTAATCAGACACTGATAATCTGCTATCAGTGGTTACATATCCAGGAAAGCAGAAAATGTGTACAGTCTAGTGTTGCTAACATGAAGCTAGGGACATGGATTTTGCCAAAGGTTGGAGACAAATCTAGATTTTTGGATTTTCATGTTCACAGAAATGAAGATGAGCATTAGCATTTGCTAGTTTTGCCCATGATGTTTAAATATAATCTGATTCATGTTACACCTATCAATAACTCATTCATTCAATATGCAATGGAGATTGCATCCATCTTCACATTTAGTCTAAATTGTTGGTTGCAGAACCACAATGTTCTTAAACTCATAGTGTTTTTCTGTAATCCATGGTTGTTTATAGAAGAAATGCCTGAGAATTCAGAGTTTTGCACATTCTTTTGGGGCATCTGGGCTAATGTTAATAAAATATTTAGGAGTTTTTAAAGTTTTATTTTACTTCTGTGTAAGGAACTAAGTGGATCACTCCATGGCTTACAATTTTTTATACAAAACTAGTTACCGTTACCAGGTTCAGATGCAGAGGAAGATTTTTGAATACAATTCCCAAGTTTTGCAAACTCTGTCCCGTGTCAAATACATATTGGTGCAGAACATACTTTTCCCAATTTAAATCACTGCCACTCCAAAAATGCATTCATAAATGAAACAAATCGGGAGGGAAAACATAAACCTCTTTTTTTGTCCACATTTCATTCTTTAGTAGGTAGACAGTATTTCCCCCAGTAAGGCACCACCTTGACATAGTTGTGGGACTTGTGTGCTCCTAGGAAGATGAGAGCTATGCCAGAGATTCAACCATACTAGATAGATCTCATCAGAGGAGCCAGACAAAAAGAGTCTCCCCCCCATAAAAAATATGGTAAGATGTAATTTACAGAAAAACAAGTCGTAATCCAGGTTAACAAAGACCAAGTTAGATGTTGGAGTTCCTGGATATCTGATGAAAAATGGGTTACAGAACTCCACAGGAGAAGGAAATGGCAACCCACTCCAACATCCTTGCCAAGAAAACCCAATGGACAGTAACAAAAGGCTAACAGATATAACGCCGAAAGATGAGCCCTTCAGGTTGGAAAGTGTCCAATATGCTACTGGGGAAGAACAGAAAGCAATTATATTTTCCTCCAGAAAGACTGAAGTAGCCAAAGCCAAAAGGATGCTTGGCTGTCAATGTGTCTGGAAGAGAAAGGAAAATGTGATGCTGTAATGAACAATATTGCATAGGAACCTGAAACGTAAGATCTATGAATCAAAGTAAGCTGAATGTGATCAAACATGAGATGACAAGATTGAGCATCGGCATCTTGTGAATTGGTGAACTAAAATGGATAAGAATGGGTAAATTTAATTCAGATGATCACTGTATCTACTACTGTAGACAAGAATCCCTTAGAAGAAATGGAGTAACCATCATAGTCAATAAAAATGCGAGAAAAGCAATACTGGAGTACAATCTCAAAAACAACAGAATGATTTTGGTTTGACTCCAAGGCAAACTATTCAACACCATAGTAATCCATGTCTATTCCCCAACCATGGATGAGGAAGAGGCTGAAGTTTACCTTCAGCACTTTCTAGAATTCACACCAAAAAAGATGTCCTCGTCATAGGGAATTGGAATGTCAAAAGATAACCGGAATAACAGGCAAGTTTGGCCTTGGAATACAAAATGAAGCATGGCAAAGGCTATCAGAATTTTTTCAAAATAACAACAAATACACATATCAAATACACATTTCCAGTAACCCAAGAGGCAACTGTACACACAGACATCACCAGACGGTCAACACTAAAATCAGACTGATTACATTCTTTGCAGCTAAAGATGGAGAAACTCTATACAATCAGTAAAAACAAGACCTGAGGTGACTGTGACTCAGATCATGAGCTTCTTATTGCAAATTCAGGCTTAAATTGAAGAAAGTAGGGAAAACCAGGCCTATTAGGCCATTCAGCTACAAGCTCAATGATATCCCTTATGAGTATACAGGGGAGGTGAGGAATAGATTATTGGTAGACAGAGTGCCTGAAGACCTATGGACAGAGGTGCATAACATTGTACAAGAGGTAACTACTAAAACCATCCCAAAGAAAGATATATATGATATATGCAAGAAAGCATATTCTGAAAGAGAATCATACCTGATTCTTACCTGTCTCCTGAGGAACCTGTATGTTGGTCAATCTAAAAACAGAACTGGACATGGAACAACAGATTGGTACAAAATTAGGAAAGGAGTATGGCAAAATGCATGATGTCACCCTACTTATTTAACTAATATGGAGAGTATATCATGCAAAATGCTGGGCTGGATGAATCACAAGCCGGAATTAAGATTGCAGGGGGAACCATCAACAACCTCAGAAATGCAGATGATACCACTCTAATGGGAGAAAATGAATTAAAGAGCCTCTTGATGAGGGTGAAGAGGAGAGTGCAAAAGCTGGCTCGAAACTCAAGTGTTAAAAAAAATAAGATCATGGCATCCAGGCCCATTGCTGTTTGGCAAATAGAAGGTGAAGAAATGGAAGCAGTGACAGATTTTACCTTCCTGGGCTCCAAGATCACTTTAAGTGGTAACTGCAGCCATGTAATTAAAAGACACTTGCTCCTTGGGAGGAAAGCTGTAGCAAACCTAGGTAGCATATTAAAAAGCAGAGACATCACCTTGGTGACAAAGGTCCATATAATCAAAGCTATGGTTTTCCCAGTAGTAATGTATGGTTGTGAGAGTTGGACCATAAGGAAGGCCTTTGTCTTGTTGTGCTGGAGAAGATTCTTGAGAATCCCTTGGACTGCAAGAAGATCAAACCAGTCAATCCGAAAGGAAATCAACCCTTACTGTTCACTGGAAGGACAGATACTGAAGCTGAAGCTCAATACTTTGGCCATATAATGAGAAGAGATGAGTCAATGGAAAGGACCCTGATGCTGCAAAAGATTGAAGGTAAAAGGAGAAGGGGACAGCAGAGGATAAGATGGTTAGGTAGCATTGTAGACATGATGGGCATGGATTTGGGCAGACTCCGGGAGTAAGTATAGGACAGGGAGGCATGTCCATGGGGTCACAAAGAGTCGGACACCACTTAAGTGACTGAACAACAAGATAGGAGTGATTTTGGGTGTTAGCATTACACTGGCTACAAGATTTACATCAAAATTATACTTGGATAAAACATAACCCAACAAAATCTAAGAATATTATTATATAACATGGAATGTTAATAACATTAGTATTGAAAACCCACATTCAAAAGAGACAATCAAAATGCCAGAAACGGAACAAAAGTCCAAAAACCTCCTCACCAGCAATCAGCATCCAGATAAATAGTGCTTTACACCAAGATAAACACCAAGAAGTGAACAATACTCCAATCAAGGATCTAGCAATTCAAGACAAACAAGCTAAAAATAAACACAGTCAGATCAAGGAACTACCAAGAATACTACCCCAATACTGACCAGACAAACCACCAGTGTATAAAGAGAGCAAACTTCACTCCCCTCTAGCCCTGATGATGCAACCTAGTTTGGAAATGAAACATCTGCAGAAAAACAATCAAGCTTAGACAGCACCTAGGACTTCACAATTCAACCCTGAGCTACCAATATTCTCTTCTGTTAAAACCCACATAATTCTTATAAAAGGTGCAACTGTTGAAGAAATGTTGGTGATAAGCAACCATGGAAATTGATTTGGCTGAGGGGTCTTTTTTAGATTATGTCCTCCTATAACTTTTACACTGATCCAGACAGTAGGAAATTGTTTATATGATTATAAAAAAGTATTTATGGAAAATTTATTATTTAATTTTTGCCAAGGAAATTTGAGGAATTAGAATGTTTTATTATATAGAATCAATTCTAGCAAAGAACAACTTTGGATTAAGAAATTGGACAAATATGAAACACCATTAAAAATACTAACTTCCACTTATAATTGCCCTTGACCTGACATCTCCTGCTCCCCTCAACTAGTACTAAAGTAGTGAAGGTCGCTTACTACAACATTGTTGCATCTAGTCACCATATCTCTGAACTCACTTTCATTTCCAGAATGTGAATATAACTTATAACTAACTGGCTGGTATCTCTCCCACCATGGTCTCCAGGGATTTATAATGATAAGGTTTTCATTTGGAGGAGAAACCTAGATATTCAGAAAGAATGAGTTAAGTAGAGACAAATACTATAGATCCATATCAACCAATTTTACTTCCAGTATCAGAGTTAAGTTTTTAAGTTTGAACTGCTTCAAGCTTCAAATTGGTTGGTTCGACTTCAATGGAATTGTTTTCTATCTGAAATAAGTTTGTCTGAGTTTGAAACAGCCAATTATGAAGCCAGCTGTTTCAGGATAAAACTACTTCTACAAAAAACTGAAAATGGGATTGAAATATCTGTACTAAATTCAACTTTGAGAGATTTGAAAAGGAATAAACTTGAAATCCTTTGCACTACTCACTTTACCATTTTATAATAATATTAAGGATTATCATCAATATTAGCAAGTACATAATCCTAAATATGAAGTTGGACCCAGAAAAAGCAACAGAAGAAAATAAATTATTTTCTTGCCTCCTTTCCCAATCGCAGTTCTCAACTTTTTTAAGGAAAAGATTTGCATGACTCCACAGTACAATTTGCACAAACGGGGACAACGTCACGTACAAACAGGCAATCACACCCTGTTTGTTTCTTGCTTTCTTTCACTCATATACTATGTCAGTAAGGATCACTAGAGAATAGGATGCTTTAACCAAGCCCCTTCCCAGTGATCAGGATCCCTGTTTCAAAGGTTTTGCAAGAGTGTGGTTCACAAGGGTGCAGCAGAGGTCAGGGAAGGTGCATGATGGTGCAAGGAAGTACATGAGAGGTGTTGTGCAGGTTGCAGAAGGTGCAACATAGGTTGGTTGTAGAAAGTGAAATTATGGCATGAGTCAGGGAGTATGGGGCATGGAGGTATGACATCAGTTGGATATGGTGTGTAAGGGTGTAGCACAGGTGCAGGTATGAGAGGTATGAGAGTGCAGGTTGGGGAGGATGCATAGGGATGCATGAATGGCTGGCGCAAGTACAAAGAGGCTAAGGGAGGCTGCACAAGTGTGGGAAACTTACCTTAGTGATTTGCCACCTTCCCTGCCTGCTTCCCCACTGACGTTCTGGGGAAGCCAGCAGCTAAGATTGCAAATGGCAAAAGGATGCTGCAACCAATCCTTAGTGCAAACCAGTTGCCAAGCACATGAATTACAAGCACATGAATACAGGTGTGTTGAAACAGTCAAAGCTCTGAGGATTGGTCATAACTATATGCATTCAGCACCATTGTAACTTAGAACTATCTCTGAATAAAAGTCATAGACCAAGAACTACTTATATGTGTGCTGGGCTCTTCATGGCTTGCTCTGTAAATGTCAGAGCCATATTTGCTTGTTCCCTTTCTCCTTTCATTCAGGAGGCACCGGAGCTCTTATATTAAGCAAGATGCTTGTGGTTCATCTGTTCATAGTGGCCCAACCTCTCTAACTAGATGTTGTCAGAAGTACTGGGACTGCACCTCACAGAATTTCAAAGGAGCAGGACATATGAAAATCCAGAGTCTATCAGTGGTCATTTAGCTATGACTAAAGAGAGAATTATACTCACCTGAACATCTGCAAATGTTGTTTGCAGTGCATAAACAACATGCTGTGCTAAGTACATTTCACATTCAAGAGCAATGTCAACCCAGCGCCATTCAAAAAGATGTACAATGAGGTCCTTACAGGTTTAGGACTAGACTTGTACTGGGTCCAGTTAAGTCCAAAAGCCATCAAGAGAAACAGCAGCACAACATTCCTCATGTTCTCCTTGGCATGTGATGTTATAATCCTCAGTAGTTTTTTGCTTTTCTGTTGGAGAGCACAGCACCTTTACCAATTATACACTTTAAATTCTGCCATATTCAGTATATAGTTTAAAGCTGTATATTCATCATCTTCATTCCACAAGAAAGAGTAGTTTATTAATTAATCAATAAAATAAATAAAATACAATACATAGTCTAATTTCAAAATAAAATAGGAAGAAATACGGTAATGAAATACATAGTATTAACAAGGTAATGGACCTTATTTGTTTACCAGGGTCAACAACTGAAGTTCAGAAAAAAATAACAGGTCTCTGTTCGCAACTTCAGGCAGGAATGAGAACACCTGTTAGCAGATTCAAGTCACCCATGGACATAGACAAATTTTATTTTGAGGGACAACTCTGTTAGATAACCACTGCTAGAAATACTGTAATCCTGTTGATCAGGAAAGGGAAGATAAGCACATTTATAACATTTATTCGAATTTTGATCAATGCAGAATATTGGTGCATACGCTTGTGGACCCATAGTCATGTACACTTTTTGCAAAAAAAGAAAAGAAAATGTGATCTCAGCTACCTGACTTTAAAAAAATCTAAATAATCCCATAAACAGATAAATTGTTTTTGCAAGCAAACACTCCATAGTTAAAAGCAATTTTTAACCTGTGTTGATCAGAAGTGACATTTCTCCCAACCCTTTTTTAAAAAATGGCCTTGAGAGACTTCTGGTGGAAGAACCTGTCCACCACAGTAGTACTTTTGCTTCCTAAAACTTTGAGTAGGCCATGCTTATGTTGGGAATCATCAACTCCAAGTTTCTGAGGAAATTCCTGACAGCAAATTCCTGAAAATAGATATGTTTTATAAAGACCCAGGGCAGATTTGGAAATAAAAAAGGAGATAAAATAGGGAACTAGAACAAAACATTGGAAACACAAAAGAAACCTTT
>JANHZU010005499.1:338828-351628 GCA_032468055.1 Acrochordus granulatus | reverse complement strand
TCCGGGAGGCAGTGCAAGGCAGGGGGGCCTGGCGTAATGCAGTCCATGGGGTCGCGAAGAGTCGGACACGACTGCGCGACTGAACAACAAAAGCTCCAAACAAAGCTGGGTTTGATCTTTTCCCCTGAACCCCAATTGTATGTATGTTTTTTGATGTGAAGTTGAGAACACTAGCACAAGTGAGAGAAGTGTTCAAGTTTCCTGGATGTTGTTTGGAGTTCTCTGTGATGTCCTAAACAATCTTATGCTTTACTCTTAGAGCTGGTTTAATAAGAAAGTCACACCTGACCTATCCAAAAACTTCTCTGTTATAAGACAACATATGTTATACTATTGCTCCAAGTCATCTCCATTTTAATTTGATAACTATGGACTGGTGGGCCCCCAGAACTTTAGAAATGGCTTTATACTATTTTCCAGAATAAGTTTTCAATGACTTTTTATAGAAGCCTTAGAAATTTCTTTTGAGCTAGGTGCAGATTCTGTACGGTGAGAACCACTGTATTAAAATAATAAAAATCCCACAGGATTTTGTTTAATGAAGGGTTTGCACAGCTATTCTTATTTCTCTCTTTTACTGAGCTGATTGAATTTAGAGGACAAATATTTTTTAACCAACTGTGAAACCTCGCCTTTGTGCTAGAATATTGTTTGAATCAATATTCAAATTTTTATGACACACTGCTGTTATGATTTGTCTGTCCCTTTGGCTATAGATGTCATGAAAATACAACAGGGGAAGTTTAGCGCTGAAGCTGTTTTCTGAATTCTAGGAAACGTGTAAGGCTGAGACAACAGATGCTACAGCAACGTCTGCACAATGGTCAGCTTTGGAGAGGATGAGCATTTTCATCCAAGACTTGCAACGTACTGCAATATATCTGAAAACTACCAAATTTGGGGAGCCTTTTGGACAGGATAGCTGGGAAACACAAGTGGAATAATCCAATGCAGGCTGATATGGGGCAATCGGACTGTCATGGTCCCTAGTCCCTTGATTTAAAAGACATCTATGCTGCCTGAGGATATATTTGTAGGGTGGGTTTAAATAACAGCAATAAACAAACACATACATGCTTAAATTAATAAATATTTTGCAATATTTGAAATCTAAAGCAGCCATTCACACAAACTTAAAGCTCCATTCCATTCATGTTTCATTTGATGGTGATCATACAACCAATAATAATACATAATCTCAATAATAAACCTTTGAAATCTGTTCTAGTGTAACTTACTCAGGACATACACACACACAGACCAATCTTTATAAAATAAAGATTTTATTTTATTCAATAAACTAAACATCCCACTTTTTAAAAAATCTCTACGCTATTCAGTATCTTTTTAAAAAGCATTTTTAGTAGAGAGCATTTAAATAGACAGCTAACAGATAGCCATTAGAACAGCAGACATCGTTCACAGGAAATAAGTGTGATTCTGAAACAGGTAAGAAAATTTAGAATCCTTCCTAGTTTATTAAAAGAGCAAAAGATGTCACTGCTTCTGCAATGTGGAGGGGAATGTAATGAAAGGATGAAATGCAACTAAGAAGGGGGCTGTATTAATGGTTGGAAAAGTTATAGAAGAACTTTAGAGAAGGAGATGGGGAGATTTTTTGTTTTTGTTCCCAGAAAACTGGAAGAGTTGACACTGAGAATTACTGTGCCACAGGTGCTAAATGAAGATCCTGGACAAAGTAGATGCTGTATCTTTTTATTGCTGCAGACTGCAATTCAAGCTGGCTGCAGAAACCATCAAGGATGGGCTAATGGAGTGAGGGAGCTGCCACGACTGCAATTCTGTCCAGGAAGGAAGAACTACGGAGGAGAAAGAGTTTAGAAGAGGAGATGCTGCAAATTGAAAGGGGTGAAAGAAAGAAAAAGGAATACAGTCTCTGCACAGCAGAGAGGGAAAAAAGCAAGAGCGTCAGGCCCATCTGGACAGACAGACAGCAGCCATGACATTTGTTCCTGGTTGACAGAATTCAAGAATGGGATGACAATTGCTTCCTTTCTGCTCTGTCTGCTTGGAAAACAGAAGGAATAGGGCAGCCCCATAACCCAAAAATTGCCATCCTATTGCTTTCTGCTGATAACAGAACATAATATTTGTATTTCAGGGTTGAACTGCAGAGTCCTTGGTGCTCTATGAGCTTGACTGTTTTTCTGCAGACTTTCCATTAACCAATCTAGGTTAATGGAAAGTCTTTCCACTAACCTAGATTGAAAGACTTTCCATTAACCA
This sequence comes from Acrochordus granulatus, assembly GCA_032468055.1. Taxonomy (NCBI): domain Eukaryota; kingdom Metazoa; phylum Chordata; class Lepidosauria; order Squamata; family Acrochordidae; genus Acrochordus; species Acrochordus granulatus. The sequence continues at coordinate 349,381 of JANHZU010005499.1, read as the reverse complement.
ATCATACTGAACATCATATGAACATCATATTGTCTCTGCTGACAATAAGCCTACCTAAATATTTTGAAGCTGAGAAAGGTGGTAGGGTGCTCGCAATTGCCTTTTTCCCCTTTCTCCTAAAGTTTTTCAATATTCTTCATCTTAGATCTCAACAGGGCATGCTCAAATGAATGTTCCTTTCTTTGAAGTATACACTTCATTGTGGATGGGCTTTTTCTGAAAAGCAAGTAGCCAGGATCACTCAGGTAACTTTGCAAAAAACTGGGCTTCTCTTCCATCAATCCAAAAAGAGACACAGGCCTTCAGCTGGATGTGAACACTAACTTCACAAAATTGGAAATTCAAACTCACATGTGCAAAGTTTTATTAGATGGCAAACTTATAATTTTGAGGAACTTTACAAAACTATTGGATTTGAACTTACCATCTTTAAAAAATGTAAGAACTATGTACTTATGTACTGATTTTATTTCTGAGAGGCCTCCCATGATAAACATCTCTATGTGCAAATGATTCAGCAAGGTTTCCCCAAAATAATTCATTAGATTTAATTATGTACCTAAAAGGCTTAACTCAAGTTTTGGTATCAACAGAACATCCCCAAAAGAACAGGCCTTATTTAGTCCTTCTCTCTTGACTATAATCTTTGACTTCTAACCAACCATTCGTTTAACAATTATTCAAAGTTACAACAAAAGTTTTTTTTGAAAAAAGTGACTTACAGGCAGTACTCACACATACAACCGTTGAAGCTTTGCCACAGTCACATGATCAAAATTTGAGCATTTGGTCACCAACTTCTATTTACGATGGTTGCAGTGTCCCAGTGTTACACAATTGCCAATTATGACCTTTCCAGCTGGATTTGACAAGTAAAGTCAATGGGGGAAGCAAGATTTGCTTAACAATTACATGATTCACTTAACAATTGCAGCAATTCATTTAACAACCATGGCAAAAAGGTCATAAAAATGAGCTTTTGCTGTTGTTCAGTTGTGCAGTTGTGTCCGACTCTTCACAACCCCATGAACTCACTTAAAAACTGCCTTGCTTAGCAATGAAAATTCTGGTCCCAATTGTGGTCATAAGTCAAGGACTCCCTGTATACAGTAGGTGGTCGACTGTACTGTTCTCTATTCTGGTTGATTCAAGATTCTAGAATCCTATCTTGATTTCTAAAAGCAAGTCCTCTTCTAATCAGTGCCCTACCAGCAACATGCTATCTGCTTGAGCATGTTTCTAGAATTTGAAGTTGTAAATCCTCTTCCAAGCAACACCCCCAGTTGTAGATATCAAGGATGTAAATAATTATTTTATAGGAAGAGCCACATTCAGTAGGAGGAGAATGCTGAAAGAGGACTTAGGGGGGGAAAAGACAATATAGAAATTAACTTTAGTTAAAATGAACAGACACTCAGGTGTTACTAAGAGGTCCAAAAAGAAAGTGAAGTTCAGTTTTAGCAGCAACTGGCATTCTGGAAGGATGAAAAGGAATGTTACTTAAAGGAAAATAACATCAATGACTCACAGAATGCAAAGATTAGAAAGGATTTTTCAACTTGCAAGATTCTGTTAATGTAACCTTTCAATAAAGACAGAGGTAGTATTCATTGTTGTGCTTCTTGTCTGGACTACTTCCAAGGGCTAATAAGAAGTCAGACTAATTTAGGCTGCATCTTTGGATCAAAACTAGTTTGCTGTTTAGTAGACTAATTTGCTACTCTTCTGTTTAAGGTCTAGAAGGCTGTTTGGTCTGGCACCTGGGAGGAAGGATACTTGTTTTTATTCTTGTTTTTCTGGATTGTTGTGAGTCTCCTAGAATCATTATATAAGGTAAGGCCATGTAAGTTCTGCAAGTAAATAAAAAAAATCTCCAGCTGGGCTCTGCTGCATGGATTCATGAGAATATAATTTAGTTGTGTTTTCAGAATTGGAGCTTGGGTGGGCTTGTGAAAAGTTATACCCCAAGTATGAGCTACAGTGTCAGGCACAAAAGACAAGGCCTAGGCAGCAAGATTAGAGCTAACAGATTTATTTTTGTTGTGGTTCATTTGCTCAGTTGTGTCTGACTCTTTGCAACCCCATGGACTGCAGCACGCTACACCTCTCTGTCCTGCACCGCCTCCCAGAGTCCGCCCAAATCCACACCCATCGTGTCTACGATGCTAGCTAACCACCTCATCCTCTGCCGTCCCCTTCTTTTGCCTTCAGTCTTTCCCACCATCACAATCTTCTCCAATGAGTCCCCTCTTCGCATTAGATAGCCCAAGTATTTTCAGTATCTTTGCTTCCAATGAACAGTCACAATTGATTTAAGATTGACTGGTTTGATCTCCTTGCCATCCAAGGGACTCTCAAGAGTCTTCTCCAGCACCACAATTTGAAGGTGTCACTTCTTCAGTGCTCAGCTTTCCTAATGGTCCAACTCTCACAGCCATACATTACTACTGGGAAAACCATAGCCTTGACTATACAGACCTTTGCCAGCAAGGGGATGTCTCTGCTTTTTAATATGCTATCTAGGTTTGCCATAGCTTTCCAACAGATTTATTAGGTCTTGCATATTTACAAGAATCTGCCCAACTGGCAGTTGAACACCTGCAGTTGTGAGATAAGATCCAACGGCCCTCGGGAGAGGTTGGGTTTACAACATCTGAGACTACGCAGAGACTTGACACTGATTCCACATTTCACACCTGGCTCAGCCCTTCCTTCTCCCACATTGGGATAATGGGTAAGGCTTGACTTGTTTGTGAGTTGGAGTGTGTGTGGATAGGAGGATGGCTTGAGTGGAGGGGGTGGAAGTGGGTGACTAAATCCAGATGCTTAAGAAACCTCTTAGAACAGACACTGCTTACTTGGTAAGGATCTCTACAACTAGAATCTCTACAACTTAATAAGCACCTATTAGCAAAGAAGGTGGACTGAGAAAACTAGAGCCTCAAATCGAATTTGCCAGTTCAAATGCAATACACAGAAGAAACTAGAGCTTTATTCCTGTTGCTGTTATTCTTGCTTTATTCTAAAGTATTTGCTTTGAAGCAATTGTTTAAATAGGAAAGACGGAAGCTTCAAGAAGTAGATTACTATGTGATTTGTATAAAAGGGAATAAAGTCTCATCCTTGAGATTTTAAGGCGACAGCTACACAAAATAGCTCAATTTGCAATCACAATTGGGAGGAGAATTTCCATTGCGAAGCAAGGTGATTCTTAAGTGACTTGGCCCGATTTTATGACCTTTTGTGCTATGCTTTGTTAAGCAAATCACTGCCGTTGTGATGTGGTCATTAAGTGAATCTGGCTTCCCCATTGACTTTGATGGTTGGAAGTTGGATGGGAAGATCACAAACGGTGATCACATGACCCCAAGACACTGCAGCTGTCGCAAATACATGTCAGTTGTCAAGCACCCTGGGATGATCCACCATGTGAGGAATGGTTGTAAGTCACTTTTTTTCAGTGCCCTTGTTAACTTCAAATAATCACTAAATGAATAGTTATAAGTTGAGGACTATCTGTATACCAGTTTCAATCTTACATTCTTGTGTGGTCAAGTCATTGAGAGAACCTGCACATGCAATTCATACACATGCAGTGAAGCTTCATCAGAATAAATCTTTTCTACGTTATGTAACACAGAATGTACTACTGTCAACAAATGTTCTTCAAACTCCAGAACCACCAATGCTTAATATATTCATTTGATTCTATGTTTTTAAAAAAGCTGAAAACACATCAAGAAAATGGCTTCTGATTCTTTTCACCAAACTCAGCTAAGTCATGCCCCTTAAGGAGCCCAAGATCACAGCACTTCAACATTAATTGTAGGAATTTGATTTTTACCCATCTGTTAAATATTGAAACAGGCAGTTTGTACAGGCAAAGTCCTCCATGAACTGCATAGATAAACTGAGGTTCATCCATTGACTTCAGTTTTGATAGAAGACAGGAATTTTAAATATTGTCTTGAGATTGGCAGATTGTCCTTCGAAGCCGTATCTAAACAACATTGGTCTGAGATAATGGAAGAAGTATGAAGTTCTAAAATATATGGAACCAGCATCAAGGAAGCCCAAAGATCTAATATTGGAAGAAGAATTCAGCTCTGTTCCACATGACTTTCATTTAAAAAAAACTTCATGTAGTTTTGATTTTTCAATAAGAAATAAGAGGATCTGCTTTTGTAGATGTTACCTATTCAGCCGTGCAAATAATCTTTTCTGTACTTGTTTATCACATAGCTCTGTACGATACATTGAGCTGTTTAATGCTGGTACTTTAAAAAAGTCATATTTGCTTCAGAAAAAAAATAAGCCCAGAATAATAAAGTACTCTGACTGGCAAAATTGATCTGATCTGTTCCTTAAGAATCTGTTACACTGCAAAGTACTCTAGTTTATATTGTCCAACTTGCCAGATCATTACCACCTGCTATCACTGTATTTCATGATCGTAACTTGGAGCAGAGCTTCTTGGAAAGAATAAATGTGTCAAAGACCCATTTTCAGTGAGAAAATCAGGTTTTGGAACTGCAGTAAATTTACTCCAACACTGGCAGAATAGGAGCCTACAAACTGCTCAATGAGCTCTGTCCCCTGTAAATCTGAATCAGCTCAGTTCAGAAATGTTTTCCCTACAAGATTGAATTTTATTTCAGACCTTCCCATGGAAATTGAAACTATTTGCTGAATTAAGCAGAGAAGGAACATTTTGGGGGGAACAGTAAACATTTCAGAACTTTTACAATAGTTATCACATTAAGGCAGCCTTGCAAATAAATACCTCTTGAGAAAATTACTGGCCCACAAGAACATTACAGTATTTTGCCTTTTAGTCCTGGAGTAGTGAAGCTGGAGGGTCCAAAGGATAATAAACAGGGCAGACATTAAAGGACTACTTGTATTCTGATTGGGGTTGCATTCTTTCAGGAAAGAACAAGTTTGCACAGGTAGTCCCTGACTTAGGAGCAAAACTGAGACCAGAATTTCCATTGCTAAGCAGGGTGGTTAAGTGAGTCATGCCTTATTGTATTATATTTTTTGCCATGGTTGTTAAGCGAATCACTGCAGCTGTTGATTGGGAAAGTTGCAAATGGCAATCATATGAACTCAGGACACTGCAAATACATGCCAGTTGCCAAATCCCCAAATTTTCATCACATCACTCTAGGGATGCTTTGACAGCCGTAGTTGTGAGGACCAACTGTAAATTACTTTTTTCCAGTGCCATTGAAACTTCGAACAGTCACAAAACAAATGGCTGTAAATTGAGGACTACCTGTAATCTGAGAGTTTTTCTAGAGCCATAGCTATCAATCACTGAGCCCAAGTAGACCATATCCAAGAATAATCTCAAGACTGGATTATTGTGATGTGCTCTACGTAAAGGTTCTTTCCAGGTTAGTCCAGAAGCTGCAACTACTGCAATATATGCCTATTACGTTGCTAGAGGGATCAGGGCTTTTTTTTTTTAATAATGAATATTTGGGTTAGGAACTGGACCTAGCGCTACCACACAACAGGATGAGCTCCTGTTATTCACTCTAGTTACTGCCAACCTAGCAGTTCAAAAGCATAAAAATACTAGTAGATAAATAGATACCACCAAAAGGTTACAGACCCCAAAATGGGTTATATAATGGGTTATATTTATTAACCAAAATATAATGGGTTATATTTATTAACATATACTGTATTAAAAATGAAAACTGACACATTTGCTGCAGCTATGGTTCTCATGAGTGTATGCTAGGATTTTATTATTGTATTATTTTTCTGGATAGGCTGGCAAATAATGTTACTTTTTGTGGATCTCAGAGAGGGTCCTAGGACCACCTTTTAAGAAATGCTGGCTTAAGGCCACAGGTGGCCTTAAGGCCCAGAAAAACGAAGGCACCAGGCTAGAAACCGGGAGGTTGTGAGTTCTTATCCTGTGTAGCCATGAAAGCCAGATGGGGGGGTCACTCTTCCCCAGCCCAACCCACCTCACAGGGTTGTTGTTGTGGAGAAAATAGGAGGAGGAAGGTCTTTTGGATGTATTCCCACCTTGAGTTATTTGTAAAAATAAGAGACGGGATATATACGTGATATATAAATAGATAGATACATAGATGGATGGATAGATGAATAGGATATATATGTATGAGTATGTATGTGTATACACACACACTCATACGTATGCACACATGTACATACATACACACAAGGATACACAGGTGCTCCTTCCAACCCTGGAAAAGCACCTCCACCTCCAAAATTACCTTTATCCTTTATTTATGAGCCGGCCGCTCGGTGCGGGCCTTGGTTCTTACTGTTGCTTCAGCTGTTCCCCAGACACCAGCGTTTTTCAAAAGAGCAGCGTTTTATTAAAATGTGTCCCCGTCTAACAAAACAAACAACCAGCCGCCGCCGCCGCCGCAGCAACAGCCCTAGTCCCTCTTTGCGGAAAAGGCAGCGGTGGGACGCGCCGCGAAGCGCTTAACATAGGACCGCGCTCAGGCGTGGGCGACCTCGGCCACTTTAAGATGTGCGGACTTCAACTCCCAGAAGGGACTTCGACCCCTCTGCTGGCTGAGGAATTCTGGGAGCTGAAGTCCACACAACTTAAAGTCGCCAAGGTCGGACGCCCCCGGTTTCGCAGCTTAATCCGCCCTCGATGCTCCTCCGTTGCTCTTCGGCTACCCGTCAGCTTAGGCAGGGCGCTTACGCCCCTCCTTGAGAGGAGAAGGAACGGCACCCCTTTCCTTCCCGGGCTTTGACGGCTAAAACTGGCCCCTCCTCAGCCTTTCAGAGAAGAGAAACGTTTGGCTGCTGCCCTCTCGCGTCCACGGCACACCGTCCCCCGTTCCGATCAGTGAGCTCTGCTCTCGCGGCGAGCCTCCTGGTAACTATTATGGAAGCCCGTTTTTTGACTGACCCCGACTTCCGCCGCACGCTTATTTTCCAGCAGGCGTTGTAAAACTGCAAAAGAGGTGCCGGAGTTAAGCGGGAAAAATGGACCTTACGTGCTTGTTCGCTGCTTGAATAGGAAGCCAGAGAGGGAGAGGGAGAGGGAGAGGGAGGGAGGGAATATTGAACGAGCGAGCAGTCACAGCACGCTCGGCCACCAAAGCAGCTGAAATGTGAAGTCGAAACTGAAAAACAAATTGGGTCTTCGCAGGTGAGATAAGTTGGCCACGTCGGACCCGACTGAACAACAAAATACGACCATCTGAACCTCTACTAATGTCCATAAAAAGGAAACTATCCTGATTAAAAGGAGTTGGAAGAGAATTTAAACATGATTTTCCTGTAGCAGGGTACATGTTTTGTTCCGATTTTTGCATGGCTTTCCGCTTAAGGACTTGGGGAGAGCACATTAACTTGACTTTGAGATGAAGCATAAAGACTGTTCAGCGCAAGCAACATGGGGCATGCTAAAAATAAAAAGAAAACAAGAGAATACCAACCTAACTTTGTATACACACATCAGTAGAAAGAAGTTACTCGTCGGGAACGAGTTTTTGCATTCCTTTGAAATGGGGTGAAAGCATCCTTGGCAGCCAAAATGCAGTCCCAACTAAAACTGAATGGAACAGTTTTGAAGTGAAACCCACAGTGACCAGAGCCTTTTTCATTAAAAAGAAATGAGATGTCAACAACAGCTTTTAAAAAAAATCACAGTACAACCATTTTTGAAAATTATCAGTTTCCAGGGTCAAATTAAGGAATTCTGGTTCTGCAGTCTTTTATCTAATTTTTTGTCTTGGTTCAGTGACTGCAACATCTCCCATTCTAGTGTCCTCCAAATGTCTTGAGACAATAACTCCCAAATTCCCTACTTGTAGCTCATGTTTTACATCAGCATTATGTTCCCAGGAAGTTTGTAGTTTTTAATCAGGTGGTCAAGACAGATTTTTGGAGATCCTTCTGCCCACGACACACAGCATAGCAACTGCAAGTACTGGAACTATGCTGGAGTGATTGTTGGATACCAGCACTTGAGATCATTTAATAGGTGGACCAAAGGTTTAGGTCTTCTCTTGAGGATCACAGTCGTATTTCTTTATCTGCTTGCCAATCTTCCATCCACTAACTATAATGTGAAAAGCTGAAACATGAGAATCATTTGTTCCCTAGCTTGGTTTATCTTAAATCTAGATCGTAGTTTTCACTGTATTACTGTATGCTGGATGTTATTTTTGAGATGACAGAAGTATGAACTTTTAATGTTTTAACGTGCATTGAGACTGTACCACAGTTTCTTCCTAACCTGGTGCCCTCCAAGTGGCGGAGGATAGAGGGAACTGCCAGAATGTCTCTCTTCCCCCAGATATCAAGGCTGTTGACAAAATAATGTATTACAAATCCTCACGTTGGGATAATATAGTAAGGAACAGTGGTTGTTCCATCATGGGCATCAATAAAGAAATGGCAGATGTCTCCATCAGATCTCCCCTTCTGGATATCTCTCCCAGACATCCTTGTCATGCAGTTCCCACCCACTCTCAATTGTACCTCAATTTCACTTGAGCACACAAATTTAATGCTACAGTCAAGCCAAGAAGTCAAAATCACTTTCAGGAAACAAATATTTTCAGTCTAAAGCAATAAACTTATGCATTAGGAGGAGTCTGGCAGGTGTGCCAAGTTAGCAAAAATATTCAATTAGAAAAGCCAGATGCCAGTCTTCAATAATTCTTTCTCTGATTTCTTATGTATAAGCTATTCTAATTGCATAAGGAAGTAAATGTATTAAAAATATATTTCCAAAACAAAATAATTTTTTATTCCAAAATTTCAATATATTTTGAAATATATTTCCAAAACTCAGATGTCTCCCCACTTGACTCTTCCAATTTGCATTGCTGACTGCTGAATAGCAAAAATGACCGTTATAATGATCATCAGAGCTTGGATTAATATTAATCAGAGCCATAGGCATAAATTTATCAATGATTCAACTCTGAAACCTCTTTTGAGAATCAAAAGGAGCCTGGAAAAAAATTAGGACCAACAACCTTCTAGCAATTCTGATTAGGCCAAAGCCAGCCATTTCCCTTTATTTTCTGATAACTTTTGTTGCTGTTACTAATCTTGATGCCATTTTGTTTGTTCTCCATCTTGTTTTGCTCTCTTCATCTTCATCCATTGCTGGAAGCTGAGAACTGCAGATAGGGACAGCCAGCCCACCCTGGAGCTCCTTCCAGGCTTTTACTAATCTCTTTGAGGACTTGGAAGCCAGACCCTTTATCCCCATGCCAGACCATATCAGACCACAGGATCTGTGGCCTATCAAGTCATCCAGTGAATGGACTTGAGTTCCAAGGAAGCTGCTGAAACACATAATCCTATTTAATAACATATAAAGATCCAAACAAAATTCCCAATTCTAAGATCCTTCTTTTGATCCATAATAGCAGAAAAAAAAATGAAATGCAAGAAAAAGGAGCATTGTGGGAGAATTGCCACAAAAGGGAATTATGGATCATGGCATAGCCTCATTGGAGCTCTTCCTTTTCTCCTTTCATCTTTCTAAGAAATTTCAAAGACAAGGGTCAGATGTCCTTTTGGATATTCAACCACTGACTGACTCCAAAAAGGATGAATTATAATGGGCAATCCTCATACACTCACATTATGACATTATGCAATCATACACTATTATTATTAAGGGTCTATAATGTGAGTGTATGATTGCATAATCACATTATGCAATCATACACTCACATTATAGACCCTTGTTGGGCAAGGTGAGCAACAGTTCAAACACTGGAATTAGGAGCCACTTCTAAAGAGTTTTTGAGGGAGGTAGTCTAATAAGAAGACACTAGTGTATTTCTTGCAGTTTTTCTCTGATTTGTTCAATAAGGATCAATATTTGTGATCAATACCACAAGCTCATACAAATTTTGAAAATTAAAAAAAGAAAACAGGTATAAAAACTGATTCTTAGCTTAAACCCATCTTGACCTACAGTAGATTTGACTATATATGTATACTTAATTTTGAAGAAAAGTCAAATAATTGTAATTCTAAATTCTAAACTATAATTCATAATTCTATATATTTTTCTGATCTCAGTGTTATCATAGAAACACCTAAAGATATTGTATCACTACATGTCCAAAATATATATTTTCATCCTTATTTATTAAATTTATATGCCACCAAAATCAAACAACATTCGGCAGCTTACAATATGAAAACATAATAAATGGAGGTGCCAGCACTCTGGCAGTTCGAGCTGCAGCTCTGCATGACTGGGTGAGCTCCCGTCACAGTTCCTGCCCACCCAGTTCGAAAGCATGTAAAAATGTAAAAATTAGATAAATGGGTACTTTGGTGGGAGCCAGCCGACAGCGACGGGAGCGGTGAGTCAGACTTGCCTGTCCCAGGGGCGGAGCAGGAACTGCGGAGGATGCCCCAGATGAGAACATCGCCAGCCAGCCGGGTTAGCAAAAATAATGTATAAATATCTAATCCTTGTAAGCCACCAAGAGTCTTCAGAAATTGTCAGCATAGAAATGTGATAAAATAAAAACAAATAAAAATCATTGAAAACAAACCAACCG
>JANHZU010005499.1:312127-324685 GCA_032468055.1 Acrochordus granulatus | reverse complement strand
TAAGTGACAATGGTCCATTTGCAAAGCTAATAATAAGCATACTTTACTGATTTCAAGAATTGTGACATGCATGCAAGTAATTTGAGATTTGGATTAAGTAATCTTAACATATGATCAGAACCAGGTACTAACCCATGGCTCGGAGCAATTCCACTTTCAATTCTGAGACAGTTTAGATCTTTTTGTTCCTTCTCCTCTTTGACAGGTTCTTCAAGACTAAATAATAATAGCAATAAACAACAAATACATTATATGGTAGACTGAAATCAAATATACAATAATTCAACAAGGAAGATTTCTAAATTGTTAATTCAGGTTATTCCAGTCTGCCTGAATTAATTTTTTTGCTGAAACACATCAAAAAGTAGACAATGCTGTAATAATACATATACAGCAATAATAGATTATGCCATTGCTATGAATTCATTAGTTGAAGTTGGCTCACAGGTATTTATTCATCAAATATCTGAATCACCATTTAAATGTTATGCTGAAATATTTAATGTCTAATATTCTGTAAACATCAGTAGTCTTTAAATGATCTACAAGTATCATCAAGACTATAAGATTTGCGATAAAAACATTAACTGAAAAAGAACTTAGTTGTGTTAGTACTGTAGCTATATTATTGATTTATTAGCCATAATGCAAACATGATTTGGAGAAACAATATGGATCCTTCCATATTTATTACATAAAATATTTGTGTGTGGGTGGGTGGGTAATAGCAATTTGTGGTATTTAGTTTTCAAGATGCTATAAATCTACTGAATTTGAAATGTCCACATACCTTTTAACCTTTTCCGAAGGCTGGCTAATTGCATGAGCACTATCTTGGTCTTTTGCATATTCAACTACAAGAGTGTGGCCTAGAAGATTCAGCTGATGTAATTTTGATAAAGCCTTCAACAGAATACAACAATAATCTAAATAAACATCTAAATATTATTTCAAAAGACTTTTCATTTATTCCTTTCTAATTTGTTTAAAAACTGGCATTGTAAGGAAAAATACTGCAGGAAAAAGAACGTTACTCCTCTGTTTTTCCCTAAAGAATCCTGATTTGCTATGAAATACATTGAAATTGACACAAATAAATAGCATCCACCATTTTTATTCCATAGTCCATAAACAGTTTGCTTTTGAAGTATGACTAAACATAATCATGTAAATAATAATAAAATGAAAATAGCATGGACATAATGATTGGTATCCCTCATCCTGATATTTTGTAACATATCCTTTTGAGGCAGTAATAAAAATGTGGAATAAAGATTGGTGAATGTCATTTACTTGTGTTAGTTTCAACTTATTTCATAGCAAATTGGGATTCTTTGCGGAAAAAGTAGGATACCAATACTTTTGGCCCCATCTGAATAAAGCTAGATCAAAGGGAAGTAGAAGAGAAATGACAAGTACATCATCATACAGCAACTGCATACTCATAAATCTGAAAATAAGAAAAAAATGGGATAAAGATAGCCTAGGGTTACGATAGCAATCTGAACTAGGATTGTCATTGCTAAGGAATGCAGTTGTAAAGTTGTGACATCATGTGACCAAATTGCTTAGCAATGGTGATCCCAATAGTCCCTGTTCCATCACAACTCCAGAAAGTGCAGGTTGTTAAGTAGGAATAAGTGTTGAGTCCCAGGTAAGGAATTGGGGCATGTGCAGGAAGTGCTGCAGATGAGTATAGCCTGCACAGGGGTGGCAAGGGCCTCAAGAGAGTCAATGGAGATGGAGGGAAATCAAGGAGTTGCTGCAGGCAGGCTCCACGGAGAAAAGACAACTTTAAGGCAGCAACTTATTTGAATTTGCAACCTCACTTCTGGTTTCCCCATTGACTTTGGGCAGCTGGCAGAGAAGATTGCTAATGACAATCATGCGGTGAGACTCACTCTGATGTTGTAATCAAGAGCCAGGCACCAAGTGCTCAGATCAAGATCATGTGACTGCAAGAATGCTGAGATGGCTGGAACTTTGAGGAACGGTTCTAAGTTTATTTTTTCAGTCCACTGTAATTTGGATGGTCACTTCACAAAAAGACGCTAGCTGAGGATTATTATATTATAATAAGTAATCTATAGCACATCCAATATCCCATGGTTGGCCATGGCTCCTAAGGCTGCTAGCATCTAAAATTCAGCAACATCTGGAAGGCATATCAAGCATCTGCCTGCATTTACATAGTGGTGGAAGAGTCACAGCATTCACAAGACAAGCAATCATTTTTAATGTTAGATTTTATGTGTAAGCAGTGGGAAAACCAGCACAAAAAAATAAATTTAGTCACAGCAAAAGTGGAAAAATTACCCTATCCTATTTTTTCATCTAAAGACTAATAGTGTTTCCTCAATCTTCTGGGTCATATTGACTGGGATTCAAGTATATGCATCTGGTTGTTGTCGAAGATGTAAAATACTAGAAATTCCCAGCAGTATAAGACGCATCTTTACTGCTTTTAGCAGCACTTAACTATGTAAAATACTTGTTACTTTATACTGCAATTCTGTGTGGTTGAAGAGTCATAGCATCCAATGCATGTTATTTCAAAGAAATTAGATTTAAATCATTTGTACATTTATGATTTTGTTTTTACATTACAGGAATGACAACTGGTATCTCACAAATATTACTAACAACTTTCATAATCCCTTATCCAGATTTCCTGGGATTTATGGAAGCTGAACTCCAAAATATAGAAAACATACCAGGTCATCTGACCCTGTTGTACTTACACACATATACATATGAAAAAGCAAACCGAAGAGGTTGTAATAGTTTAAAAGCCCAATACACACCTGGGCAGCTGCATTTTCATTGGGAAAAGTTGCAAAAGCTGTATGTTTCTGAAAAATAAACCAAGCATAGGTTTGCTTTTATACAAAGAGAAAACATATCCTCTGCACTACAACACATCACAAAGTGCAGTTTGTTTATTCTTTCTTCTAATAATCCCTATAATCCTGATTGGATTCATCAGTCTTCTCTGAACATACCTGTATTCGTGACCCTCTAGAATCCCAGCCTCTTTTTGATAGTTACTGCTGTATATCTAGACATGAATACCCGGGTGGGTTCCCCCCCGTTCCCCCGCTTCCTCCTCCCGTTCCTCTCTCTCAAGCTAATTTGTCGCTTTTTTCTCTATTGATTGTTAGTTCAAGCCAGCTGCATTTCTGACACTGATAAGAGGCATTCATTTATTTATCGAATTTACAGAGCCGCCCCTCTCAAAGATGTGACTCTGGACGGCGTACAATAACACAACCAATTCAGATATAGCTGCCTCAGGCAGAAGAGAGAGAACAACCCAAGGACAGATCCGACCCAGAAGACACCATCCTGGGATTTCCACTGCCTGCTTATTGCAAACTGGGAAATGCCTCTGAGATACAAACAGCCCTCCATGCACCACCGAGGTGCCTCTTCCCTACCAGCCTGCCGTAGTCCGACAGGATCCGCACTGACGAGGCCCCGAAGTGCCTCAGCAGCTCTTCTTTCTCGGAGGCCGTCAACACGGCGGGCAAATGCCGCACCAACAGAATCCGGCTGCTTTTTCCAGGTCGCAGCTGCCGGCCACCCGCCTCCGAACCGGGCACCGCCATGTTTCCTGTCGTATGGAGGAGAGATTGACGTTGCGCATGCGTCCCCGTCTTCAAGTCCCGCAGAGGAAATCTTGTAGACCGAACCACATACAAATCTCGCGAGAACTGACATTACCCTTTGGAAGAAGCCTCTCAGCCTAGAAAGCGACAGCAGGGATGTCCAACCTTGGCCGCTTTAAGATGTGTGGACTTCAACTCCTAGAATGCATAGCTGGCTGAGGAATTCTGGGAGTTGAAATCCCCACGTTTCGAAGCGGCCGAGGTTGGGCGCCCCTGAATTTCAGTCTCTTTATCAAAGTAAAAAAGAAGGAAAGTGGAGTTTCTCAGCTTGGATATGGAGTGGGGCAAAAGGGAATGTCTAGAAAAATCGTACAGAGCTGTTGTTCTCTTCTGAAGATAACCTCCTAAGTTCAGCGCACGACTGCTCCATTCTCCTCTCCTGAGGTTCACATGAAAGATTTCCCCGCCAAAGAGAGAGTAGCGTTAATCATGAAACATCAGGGTTTCCCCAAAACGTTATGGGAAACGGTTTCGGTTCCGTCCAGAAAGGCTCATGCCATCTGCCGATTTAATCTGTAAGCATCGTACCTGCAGGAAACGAGCAGGGCGTTTTGATCGATTGCATCTCTTTCGTGTGAACGGAGACCAGACTTGCTGTAGGTCTGACCGGACCTTGACGCGAGAAAGCTGCACGGTTTCAGATTGCTTCTTAATTCCGTCAAGAGATCCTACTCGGCTTCTTTCCATGCAATCAATGGGAAACAAAACTGATCTTATGAATCTGGCTCCGGGCAGGGTGGAAACAGGCGTGTTGGTTAGAGAAATCAGGCCTTCCCTTCGTTCTTCAATTTGCGTAGCTGCCCATCTACTAAAAATAACATGGTACAGCTTATATGTTATATTAAAGGTGGAAAAAATTCTGAAGTGATTTACCTTGGTCTAATTTTTTTACATCTCAAAAACCTGGCATTTTAATAGGGGTGTGCAGATTTTTTATATACCCTGTATCTGGATACCTCTTCAGCATTTGCCTTGAAAGCCAAGGGCTGTTTTGAGTTCGGTTCAGCTCCTTGTACATTCATTAATTCAGCCTTGGAAACAGAATGGAAGTGTTGTCATTGCCTTTTTCCAGAATGCTTTTTTTCAACATTTCAATCCTAGAATTTCCTGAAGATTTCCCATTCAAGCACTCATCAGTTTATCTTCCTAATCCAGACAAAATTAGTTGGATGCTATCTATTTCTCAACTTCTGAAGTATTCTTAAGCTAATAAAAATGCTTCAGATGTATGTCTGGAAGAGGAAAGAGTTTTTAAAAAAAGACATGCATCTTGAGGGAGGTTTGGTGGGAAACCAACTCACTAATTCATCTTTCAGAAAATGGTGCTTTGTAACCAGTGACAGCCCACTTCAACCCCTTTGTGAATGTTCATAACATGGTTTCAGATGTAGGCACTACCCGTAAAGGTTGGAGACTTGCTATTTCTGGGCATTAAAAAAAATATGGTACTGCTGGAAAGCTCTGTAATCCATAAGCTTTGGGGTACAGTGCTTGAAAAAACAAATGTTGAGAAACTGGCTTAGAACTAAACTTAGGGCTGATCTGCACAACCAGCTTTCTTGACTGAAGCTAGTACAGGCCACTGATCATTTTCCTGAGGGCAGGAATACAAACACAGCCAATGCCCAGCCCACCAGAAAAGCAAGCTCGAGCCACTTTTAATTGCCATGTGTCAAATGTAGTGCTGACTTGGATGCTGCTGTGATACACTTCATTTCATTGGAGATGAACCCCTCCACTCCAGTTTAACTACTGTGCCCTGTAATAGGAACACCACTGCTTCATCAGTCACTGGTACTCAGCTCTATGGAGTTGTTCGTGTATGTATACACACACATGCTTCACTGGAATTCTGAAAAGCTGGACTTCATGTTGATGAAATAATGAAAAATTGGATCTAAGTGATATTGGCATGAGTTCTCCCATTTTCGCTTTCTGGCCTAGTGTCAGGAAAAATAGTAAAACAGTGGCATGTTTTTTTTTCTTTTTACACAGTCCAGACACAATATCAGATCATCACCATGGCCAAAGAGGAGGAAAGTGTTGAAATCTGGACTGGGATTTCTTCAACAAGCTTCATTTCTGTCTGGATTAATCATGGGAGTCAAGCAGTTTAAAGTTGCAATACCAGAAGTTACTAGTCACACTTATAGCAGTATATTGAAAGCAGTGGGATTTACATTAAACCAGGTCGGGTTTTGCTATTCTGACAGGTTGCAAAGCAGCCACTTCTAAATAGCACTGGAAGAATTATGGACCTTTTTTTTTAGTTAAAGGATAAACTTTGTTGCATGGAATCCTGGTAAAACTGATAGCCATTTGCTGTATCTTTAAATAGAATGTAACAAGAAAAGAAATGAATACAGTACAAATGTTTCAGATTTGAATATTATGAATTAATCATCTTTGTTGATTTATCCTATCTTTCCAGTCAAAGCAGCAATCAGAGTTATTTGATTGGTTTTGTATGACAGGTCAATATTTGAAGATAGATAGATAGACAGACAGACAGACCGACAGACCGACCGACCGACCGACCATCACAATATTATACAATATGGTCTCTATATATGCTGCTGCTTCAGGAGCTGCACTCATTAAATTGGTTTCTAGATGCAGTTCAAGATAATGGTTCTCATTTTCAAAGTCCTGCATGATTCAGAATCTGGGTATTTGCAGGACTGCCTTCTCTCAATAACCTTTGCCTGTCCGATAAGGTCAAATAGGACAGTCTCTCCTCATCCCCTTGCTCAGAAAGTGCCATCTACAGGAACTATGGAAACATGTTCTTCTCAGTGCTGCTTCCCTCCTTTGGAACAGCATCTCTCACACATTTGAATGACTCTTTCTCTGTTGGCATTTAGAAAACCTACAAAGACCTGGCTGTTCAAATAAGACCTGGGAGGTTGAATGAGATGCTTGTCCTTCTGCCAATGGCCTGTTTTTTTAGGGGAAAAGATTGCAGCTAGGATTGCAGGATTTTATGTTGTGATTTTATGGTTTTGATTTATGGTTGTGCTTGTTTTAATCTCATTTACAGAGGGGAGGAATTGAACACTGCACTGATCCAGCTGTGATTGGAACAGCCTATATGCATTGATGAATGAATGAATGAATGAATATTCATGGTTGAGAACAGAAAATACTTTTCCAAGGCAACTGATTTAAAACATGGTGACTGCAATCTGATGAAGAACGAAAAAGATCTCTGTACTACAGTTTAGCAATATTTGAACTGTAAGAAAATTACTGTGGGTAATTTCCAATTTAATATGCATCCAGCACACTCCCAGTCAATCTCTGTATCCAGATCAGAGTTAGCACACATGCTCCTCAGTTCACCTAGCAAATATAGCTTAATTTTTATTTATTAAACATCAGCAAACATCAACAACAGTTAAGTGGGAAAGTGGAACAAAAATCCTGCAAAGCAAAGAGAAAGAGAGAGAAACATGAACACCAAAGATTAAGAACAGAATAGCATCTATCTATTCATCCATCCATCCATCCATCCATCCATCCATCCATCCATCCATCCATCCATCCTCCCTAATATATCCAGAGTCACCGGATATAATATTGTGGGTAATTAGCATGGACATTCTAAGAGAGTCTTAGTTTATTCCAGCTTGTACCTATTCATGTGACATCGGCGGAATAGAGATGGAAATAAAACACCCTGAAAGCCTTTTTTCTATTCTGCACCATGAAAGAAACAATTGGATAGATGGGGATAATGTATCTGATACATTTCGTGCTACTTTTTTAACCAGGCAGCTTAGGACTTGGTAAAGAAAGTCAGATAGTCTCGACCATAATCTACTAACCTTTATTGATCCCCAAATAATGAGTTTAGGACCAAACAGATTGTCTGCTGGCCTAAGACATTTTGCTGCCTGAGGCAAAGCAGCAGACAGTACCTCCTCACTCAAATCATCCAAGTTAACGAAGCATATGAAGCAGAAATCCCCAAAGCCAAAATTAAATTAGTATGTGCTGCCTTTTAAAACCTGCTGTCCATGGTGGCTAATAAGAAGGCTGTCCCTATAGATTAAGTTCTAGCCAGCTGCTGTAAATTTTATTTGTGCACATTTATCCTGAACTAGATCATCATTTGTCAAATAAAACCAAGACAGCTGAAATACTTGTATTTACACTCCCCCACAGAGGCACATGGTTTTTACCATTTAAAATAGTATAGTGTCTTCTGAGTGTTTTTGCAACAGGGAAGTTGAGTTATAAGGGATATAAGTGAATAAAATATTAAATTGATCAGGGTTCAGATTACAGAGAAACACAGCCCCTTTCTTTATATTTTTATTTCAATCTAGAAAACATAGAACTTGCATGAAGAAATTCTGTTCAGGGTTTGCAAAGACATAAGGATCCAAATTCAGTGCATAATGATATAAGTTGTAACAACCTTTTTAAAGGAAAGGTAACATTAATAACAACAATATCTGCCTATCCCAGGTCCTTAAGTAGGACTTGATAGGTGGACAAAAGCGCCAAATCCTGTCTAAACATTTGGCTGACTGGGTGACCAACCAGAATAAGAAGCACTACATGAACATCACTGGCATTAACAAAATCAGCACTGGTCAATTGCAAAAGGCAGTTTTACTCAGAACAGCTTACATTTTGTGATGATATTTTTAACAACATCAGAGAAGAACATTTGCCTATCCCAGATTATTGGGAAGGACTTGATAGGTGGATAACAAAGCCAAATCCAGTCTAAATATCTAGCTGACTGTGCAACCAACCACAGTAATATCAGCAGCACTTAATGGGACATATTGTACTAAAGTAGGAGTCATATATGCTGATTCACAGAAGAAGATGCAGTCATAAGGACCTAGACCTGCACTTCATCAAAGCAGTTTGTAACTGAAAAAAATACAATTGCCTGGAAAATTTGCAGTTGGGCCAGATGACCTTTCTGCATTCTCTTAATCCCTCCATTATTGAAAACTTTTTTTAGGAAACATATTTATTCCTTAGTTCCATGCTCCTTAAGGAAAGTGTGCATACCACATTATTTCCTTTGTGCAGCTGCCCACTCCTTCCTGTACATCTGGCGAGATTCCTTGCTGTTTCTTCTATGGCTGGATCATGGGAGAAAGATTTCTGGGAAGACCAATAGTGGGATGAAAGTAGATAAACTACACTTGCGAGACTTTATTCATATGCATCCTGTTTTTAATTGTACATATCAGAGCACAATCTGTTTTTCGGTTGAAGTGAGCAAGAGAAGAAGGGAATAATTAAAAACTAAAAAAGAAACTTGAGGGATCAGTAAGTGGAGACAATATTACACAAGTCTGATGATGTAAAGTAACTCCTGGAAAACCTCCATCAAGTCACTGTCTGGTTTCCATATGATGGTAAGTCATAAACTATAATGTGGTGCACAGTTTCTGGAACCATGGATTGCGTCAAGCCAAACTGAAATGGATTTGCGTTATCTATGAACTCAGCCCCTAGCTTCTATTCAGCTCCCTTGAGAAGAGAAAATAAGAATGATTTAAGAAGCAGAGTTAATAAAGAAACTGGAAAGCATTTGAATCTTACAAACTAATCACAACACTATTTCACTTTACACTGCATTGCATTTCAGAGAAGAATATGCTAGCTTTTTACAGAAAAGAGAGAACTGATGAAAGACCAATAATGTGACTGAGAATTCCTTCAAGATGCACCCTTTCTGCACACAGTTCTTGAAATATGTACATGCTGCCAAACTTTATTTTAACAAGTGTTCTGTGTCTGCTAACATACAAATTATTTTATTTTGGACTGCTTTTGGGCAGGCAACTTGCTCCTGACACTTCAACCACAAAGTTTCAGCTCTAAATACACTCAACTCTTTCTTTTTGTTTCTCCCTTGTAAGCATTTATAAAGAACATACTGTAGCAAGGGAGATCATTTATAAGTCTTTCCTGTATGGTAGATTTCTTTCCAGAAATGCTGACATGACTTCTGTGAGTAATTTTCTCTGTCATGACCACCTGGGATGCAGCTGTCAGACTGTACATTTTCATAAACAAGAAAGATCTTAGTCTTATGTTAGCTAAATGCTGGTCTTGAGGCAATTTTAATGATCTGCATATAATTGCTGATAGTAATATTAGATGAAAAATGCTAGGCTCCTTGTAAGGTGGGGTAGATAATAAGAATTCCTAATCTTTTAGGACACATATGATATATTTGGAATACTGAGGATGTATTACTGGTGTGCTTTCACAAAATATCTCCCATGGGGGTGGCGGCTAAATGCAAAATGCCAACTGCCCGAAGGCAAACTAGTCCCATTACAACCTCCAGCCTGTCTAGCACACCAGCTTACTTTTGCTTTTTTTTTTGTAGGCAGGAAAAGAAATTACTAAACTGCAGCCATATACCATTTTATTTTCTCAAAATAAAACTCATAAAAATGGAGATTTAAAACAAAACAAAAAGTTTTGGCTCTCTTTGAACAAGCAATCTTCTCTATTTTAAGCAAGGATTTTAACCAGTATGCTGTTTCATTAATGTTGATCAAAGAAGGTATACAGGTAGTCCTCATTTAGTAACTGACTTGTTTAGCAACCGTTCATAGTTATGATGGTGATGAAAAAAGTAACTTTGCAACCAGTCCTCACATCTATGAACTTTGGAGGTTTGTAAAACAAAGAAAAGCTGCAGTAAGGTAATAAGCATAGTTGCAGTTTTACTTAGAAATCATTTCACTTAATGACTGAATTGATAGTCCCAGTTCTGATCACTAAATGTAACTACCTGTAGAAATATTAGAATGTATAATAAGCAGTGGCTCAATTGAAAAATGTTCATTTTTTATGCAAAGTAGAGATGGCCAGGTCAAGAAACAGACACCACATAGATTACTGGAATCCTACTTTATTTATTGTAGGAAATATTAACAGAATCTTGAAAGCCTGTTCAGAAATTCACAGCTCCTTTTTAAGGACAAAAGGTTCAAGGACAACTTGTTCTTCTACATGCTTTCTATTTTCCCACAGCTTAATAACAGTACTGCCTCTCCCTCTCTTCCTTCTCAAGACAAGATCTAAATCCTTTACAAGTAGCCAATGAACTGCTGAGGTTCGCATATAACCAACTGAAGCGTTCTTGCCCAAATAGGGAGGAGCATTCAAAAAGATGTAGTGTATAATTTGGAAGCAGAGTTTAAAAACTCAGGTCAAAGTTGCTGTGAGTAGATCAATTCAGGGTGGTGTTACCCAGTTTGGTTCTCCAGTAATGGTTGCCAACTTGTTCTGATGACAGAATAAGTGATAAGTCCAGATTTGCCTTTGATCTGTTGAGGCTGACTCAGATTAATGGAAGCATTTTTCGGAAATATTGGTACTGCTATGCCAAGGATATCCCAATACATGGTTGTGTGAATTTGTGTTTTGTGAATTTACATGTCAGTACTTCCATCTGCAGAAGTTGCAGCAGCCATGTGCATTATCTAGATCTGTATCAGTCTGGGTTCAGGCCTGATTATGGGACAGAAACAGCTTTGGTTGTACTTGCAGATGATCTCTGGCGAGAGTGGGATGGGGATAATGCATCATCTTTGCTCTACTTGATCTCTCAGCAGTTTCAATACCATCAACCATGGTATCCTTTTGGGTCAGCTACAGGAGCTGGGGCTGGGTGGCACAGTTTTGTACTGCTTCAGCTCCTTTCTCCAGAGCCAGTCCCTATTGGTATTGATAGAGAGTGAGAGATCCAATCCTCACCTGCTATTTTGTGGCATGGCGTAGGGTTAGATGCTTTATCCCTTCTCTTTAACATCTACATGAAGTTGCTAGGTGAGATCATCTGATACATGGGATATCGTCAATATGCTGATGATACTCCACTCTACATCTCTGTCTCTGGTGACCCAAATGTAGCTGTGACTGCCCTCTCGCAATGCCTGGAGGCTGTGAGGGTCTGGATGAGGCACAACTTCAACTGAACCCTGGCAAGATCATGTGACTATGGGTATGAGGGACTTCTGGATTTGAGGGTTTAACATCCTTAATTCTGGATGGGGTGGCACTTCCCAGACAAATCCTGTGCAGAACATGGGGTCCTTTTAGACTCACAGCTCCTGCTTGATGAGCAGATGGCAGTCGTGGCTAAGCTTTGAACAACTTTAGGTTGTGTGCTAGTTGTACTCATACTTGGATTGGGAGTCCCTCTGCTCGGTCATTCATGCCCTGGTTTTCTTGCAAGTGGATTACTGAAATGCAGTCTACAAGAAGGGTATCCAGAAACTACAGCTGGTACAGGGTGCAGCTTTATGGATAGTTCTTGGGATGACCTGTGTGACACCACTGTTACACAAGCTGTACTGGTTGCCGGTCTGTTTCCAGGTACAGTTCAAGGTGTTGGTTATCACCTATAAAGCCCTTCATGGTATGGATCCAGGTTACCTAAGGGACTGTCTCAAAACTGGGTTCAGCCTGCCCCACCTATGCCAGCAATATGGCATGCTTCAGATCCTGTCAGCCAGGTAATTTCAGCTGGTGGGGTCCAGAAGATGGGCTGTTTCTGCCATGGCATCCACCCTCTGGAACATCATCCCACCCGGGGTGTGATCAGCCCTCATCTTCTTGGCCTTCAGGAAACAGCTGAAGATGTGGCTCTGTGGGCTGGTTTGGGGGCTGGATAGCCATTTGCCATCAGTAAGGTGGCTGCTTGATTGATGATTCCATCTTTATTCCAGCCCTCCTCATCTTGTCTTTTTTAACTGTGTTTTATTTGTTGTTTATTCTATTTTGTATTGTGGTTTTATATGTTTTTATGATGTTTTTACCCCCCAGTGAGGCACCACCTTGCTGTGGTTGGGGGGCTTGTGTGCTCTGAAGGAGATGAGAGCTCTGCCAGAGGTTC
>JANHZU010005499.1:298890-309498 GCA_032468055.1 Acrochordus granulatus | reverse complement strand
TTGGATTTCGGCGGCATATAAATTTAATTAATAAATTAATAATAAATGTGTTTCCCACCCATGAATCAGATACAGGAAGTCCTCAGCTTACAACCCCTTGTAAGTTGAGTAACAAAGGTGCTGAAAAAAGGCCAATCCTGCATTTATGACTGGTCTTCACGTTTACGACTGTCGCATCACTGCCATGGTCACGAGATTGCACTTTGGGCACCTGGTAACTGGCTCGCATTTATGGCTGGTTGCAAGTGTCTTGCAGTCACGTGATCACGATTTACAACTTTTTCTGCTGATTGGAAGAGTGGGTTCACACTTATGATTGGGTTCACTTCACGACTGTCATAAAAATGCTCATAAAATTAGGTCTGACTCCATTTATGACCGCAATGGCTTACAATGGAAATTCTGATTCCAGTTGTGGTAGAAAGTCAACAACTACATGTAAGTCAGAGGAGAGTAAGGAAGCTTCCTCATTTTGGAATGGGATTCTTTCTTAGGAGCCAGCATAAACTCCTGGATTCTTGTACTCCTCTCTCTCTCCCTCTCTCCCCGTCCTCCAGATATTAAATCAAAGAAGGAGAAGCTCTGCCTTACCAAAACTCATATCAATATCTTCAGATTGCAACGTATAAAACAGCCCAGGCAATAGGAGCCAAATCAGGCATTCTTTTGTAACGCAAGCTTTTCCAAAGCTTATGCAACAAGATGATATTTCATTCCTTGGCACCTTTACCAAGAGGAGATGGTAAAAGGAAGGAGGAGAGACTTGTGTTATATTTTCTCATTCTGGAGAGGACAAGAAGAGATGCCCCTAGAACTGAAGGAGATGGTCAGCTTGTATAGATTCTCTCCTAACTCTCTCCAAAAGCAGCCACAATCAATTCAAGGTTTATTTTTGAACCACCTATTGTGTGGAGCAACATTCAGAGGCTGAGGATCTGTCTTTTAGACTGTGGGGAAGCATGGAAGAAGAGGTGGAAAGGCTCAAGGTAGCAAAATGTCGGTGAGGATTCTACTCTTACGCTTTATTCATTCTTGCTTTTGCATGTACGCAATCACAGACACATGTGTGCCACTCCTCGTGTAAGTATCCAGAGTATCAAACAGTGAGATTGGCTCAGGCTTCTGTAATAAAGCTGTTAGTGTGTTTTGCTTAAAACAAAGAGGATAAAGAATTATTTCAAGTTATTCATCCTCAGATTCATTTAACCCTGGAGGCTGATGGATAGAAATACATCAGTTATTGCAGAGTAGCCACAATCTTCTTTTAAAAATTCCCAGTTTAAAATTATATATTTGCAGAGACAAAGGTAGCATGTAACTTGTTGAATTTGTTATTATTTGTAAGCAAATAAGAATGGATGATTTACAAATATCCAAATATATATAGAAAGGCATGCTTCCAAATCAGCAAAACAAGGAAACAAGTAATTCTGATGAAAATGTTAAGCTCCCAGGAATCAAAACGTGACTGAAGGTATGAATGTTAAGGTTAAATAAATACTTATTGGCAAAAACTCAAGAAATGTCAGAACACATTTTGTAGGATTTTTACCTCCAAAGAGATCCTCTCGTTGGACTCTGATGGTTTTGATTTGCTATTGTTTATGCACTAGCTTTATTGTATATAATGGAATTGCTTTAAACCATTGGGAGACTTGCTGGAGATTTATTTTGACTTGCTGTATACATAAATAAATACCTATTTGAACATTGTTCCCATGTTATTTATTTATTTACCAACAGAAGATAACATTTGTAACTCAAGGTTGAACTGTGGAGTCTTTGGTGCTCTCTGAGTTTGGCTGTTTTCTTGCAGACAATTCATTAGCAAAACTAAGTAACATCATCAGCGCTAAAAGGGAGTGAGGTTTGCTCTATTTATGTACTGAACTGGCTTACAAACCTCACTCCCTTCTAGCACTGATGATGTCACCTAGTTTTGGTAATGAAACGTCTGCAAGAAAAAAACCACATTTATTTATGTAGAAAATGCATATGGCTGCCCAACTCATTTTTTGATGGAGATGGAGATAATTCTTCAAGCTCATAAAAAGACCAATCTATTCAAATAGCTACAGGTTTTTGTGCTTTGTTACTTGCTTCTTCTTTTTCTTGGATATTAAAAAACAAAGAGTCAAACTAGATCTGAGCCTGAACAACCTCTCTCTTTCTCTTCCTCCCTGAACCATCTTTTACATACATTTTAAAATATATTCAGCTTACTGATTAAAATTTCACAGATAGACGGCAGTGATATTTTTTGGCCAACGATCATAATCTGAATGCATCATAAACTAATGCCTGGGAACTCTTCTTGCACACTTCATCTTAATTTAGATTTCTAAAAAAACTGGGGAGCTAAACAATAGGCAAAAGATTTAAGCATGCAATCCATTTTCATTCGGTTATAAAGATTTAAAACAGATCATAAATTATCTATTAAGTGTTTCTAGTTATTTTGCTTTCATGAATACTTTATAACACTTCGCTCAAGCACAGGCAATGTGCTTTGAATACAGAAGTGTGGTGCCAAGCATCTCCAGTTGACTGACAATCTGATGCCAAGGTAGATGAGGCTAGACTAAAAATCCTAAAAAATCTCTCTGGGACAAGACACCAGAGAGAGAGATTTTTTGTTGAGAACATTCTCTTAATCAGGCTGGGGTGGGGGAGGAAAAAAATAAAAATAAAACTCATGCACTTAGTGGTTGAAATCTCAGCACTCTGCTTTTTCATTTTTTAAGCTGTGCACATTAAATATAAATATACAGCTGTCATTACAGCTGGATTCAAACATTACATGAATACCAGTTTGATTTGTTTATGTTTGGTTGAGAGTACAATGGGAACCAAGTCATGTGGTTTAGTCCGACCTGATTAAAGCAACCTGCATGTAGCATGATGTGTGATTCCATCTTTGTGTAGTACATTTCATATGCTGATGTGTTATCTTGGATACATAGCTGTAGCAAATTGGATACACTAACTTGTTTCATTTTGTGAGTGCCCATGCACATGTTCATGAGTTGCATGGGTGTGTTTCTCAGGGCAGAGTTGAGCTTGACTTGATGGTTCTTTATTATTTTATTTTAGATAAGTAACTGCCATATGTGAAGATATTATGCAAATGATCCATAAAGCAGCATTCTTCAATCTAGTACTTTCCAGGTGGTAGTCTTCAATTCCCATCATTTATATGGGAAACACTAAGCTTATGAAAGTTACCATAATAGTCTCATCCACACATTCTACATTTCGTCTCTTCCAGTTTACTGGACATACAAAATCTTAGTCATAGGCATTTGCAGCTATCGCACTGTAGCTGTGTCCTACAATAGCTAGCGTGAAAGCTCACATCTAAGGAAAGAATGGCAATGGTCCTTTTCCAGAGTTGCTCCCTATCAGGTGGTATTTCAGGTAAACTGCTGATAATTCTGGAGAAAGTTAAAATTAGTAGCCATTCCTCGGCCAATCCCCCCATGACTTTGCCCAGTCCACTGTTAGAACCATCTAAATTTTGGTTATCCACAGCATTTGATCACTGTATATTCCATAGTTGTACAAATACAATACTTCATTTTCTTCGACCTGATTTTCTCCACATTTCTTCGTAGCAGATGATCCCAGCTTTTAACATTGTGGAAAAGAACTTTCTCTATCTACAGTTTCCCTATGATCCATACCTATCACGAGTTCACTAACACGCCTTTGGTCCAAAGCAAAATGTACTGTGCCCTGTACTGTCCCCTAATATGTTTGTTAACCATTTTTGTACCTTTTCTAGCTTTACAATACTCTTTTTTCAGATGTTTCAGACCAGAGCTATATATAGTACTCCAAGTGTGATTTCACCGTAGATTTCTACGTAAGTCTTACTAAGTGGTAGAACTCTCCAGTAATTGGAAGGGAAAGGTAATTTGGAGTTCAGAGGAGTGCTCATATAAAGGTAAAGGTTTCCCCTGCCAGTCACTCTAGGGGGTGGTGCTCATCTCCATTTCCTATCCGAAGAGCCAGCATGTCTGAAGACATTCAGTGGTCATGTGACTATACACCAAGGCACACCAAACATGTTACCTTCCCACTGAAGGTGGTACCTATTTATCTACTTGCATTTTTACATGCTTTCAAACTGCTAGGTTGGCATTAATGGGAGCTCACCCGGTTATGCAGCAGTTCTTGAGTCTCGAACTCGAGCCGCCGACCAGCTCAGCGTTTTAACCACTCGCACCGCCACATATAAAAAATGTTGGCAAATAAAACCTGTTGGCAACTCCTCAAAGAAGTGGCGTCTTTTCCTAGGCCTGTACAGTGGCAGCTTTTTTTAATTCCTCTCCTAATGATACCAAGCAATGGAATTTGCTGCTTCTTTACACCAATTTCACATCGCATTGACATTTTCAGTGAATTTGCTCCCATGACTCTACAATCATCTTCCAGATCAGTCACTTCCAAATTGGATCCTATTAGTATACAGTATCTGTATGAAATACTGGATGCGGATACATAATGTCAGGGCTCTTTTTATTATAACTGTCTTAAAATACAAAGTAAGGAATGCATTATTTTAAATTGCTGTATGGCTGTTGATGTGTTATCAAAAACTTTCCCAAAACAATTATTATTTTTGAGTAAATTCCTTTTGAAAATAATTATCAGCCATTTATTACAACATATATGCTTGATCCTGATTTTTTTATTGGATTAGAGATTTAAGAAGTTTTATCTAGAAGTAAAATGCATTTAAAACATCAGCTCATTAGCATCATTTCCTAATCAAGTCTTTTTTATCTAACAGGATGACTGTCCTCTGTCAGATATGTTTCTTTTTCTTAAGTACCCTCAGGAGCATCCAAGAGATAGTAAAAAACACATGATACCAGCTGTACCCATAAGATTGCATAAAGGCCCATCCATTTTTCATGCACATTAAAAAGGGACAGGGATTTGATAGGGACGGGGATTTGATCACATGGTCACGACCCTTTTGACATCATCTATAGATGGTCCCTGGCTGCATTTCTTTAATGAAATCCATTGCAACTTTTCTTTTCATAGATTGTCTAATGTAAAATCATTTTTAAGGCATAGGAGTAGTATAGGGTAGTAAAAATGCCTTTTCCGGAATCTGGCAAAAGTGACTCATTATTCCGTTTCAAAGTTAAAGCTCTGAAGAAAATTAACCCTCTGAACAAACAGAACTTTATTTTTTTAAAAAAAACCTGCGGTTTATATAAGCAGAGGCTCACAAGGCGCACCTGTGGCTTACAAGGTATGGCCGTGTTTGCCATTTCAATGTGCATGTCAATAAACGCCATAAGCCGATTTTGCGATACCCATCTCCCGGATTTTTTAACCACAGATTTTTTTCAACAAAAAAGGTTGCTTGAAGGAGACATCTTCCATCAAACTTCAATGCAGACATTGTGCCATTGCCTTGTATCCCACCTTGAAAGCATAAGCCTATTTCAAAACCCTCGCTAAATGCACAGGCTTATTCACATGAGTGCCCACAACTGCCATAAATGCGCAAGACAGAAGCAAGAACAGAGGAACTTGTGTCTCAGGGACTGAATCACAGTGAAGCCACAGTCAAGCTCCCTTCTCTTTCCTGCCCATTCAGCAGGGCAAGTGAAAAAAGAAGGGGAAAAAAACAACAACAGGCCAAGACGGATGAGACCGCTATTAACAGCCAAGTTTAGCCCAGGAATGCCACTGGCCTCACTTTGGAGGAGTTTCTCACGCAGACTCTAAAGTCCTGGTAAAAATGAAACCTTCTTTTCCTAAGATAGGCCTGACATGCCTCCGAAAGAAACAATGGCTCTTTTCACATCAGTTTTGAAATTTCACAGGTGAAGGGAACAGGGCAAGTCACTTGATCCCATGCAAGAGAAGGCTGTTAATATTTAAAAAGCGAAGACAGGGCCTATCACGCAAAACTGACAAAGAGTCGGAAAACAGATTTGCGGCTTGGAAAATATCTGGGAAAGTAAACAAATGCACCAACTGGAATGGATAAAGCTAGGAGTCAGATCTTGCTGTACCGTTCCCCCTCCCGCCTCACTTTCCTGGCCTGTCTCTATTTTTCCCCCAGTTCAGTTCTACAATTCACAGAACTGCATTTATATCTTGTAAGAACAGTACGTAAATTTCTGTGAAGTCTATTCAAAATAAAAGCGATGCATGGAAGCAAAAGTGTATCTGAACTGCCAGACAGTAATTAAAAGAACAAACAAAAATAATAACTAATAACAATTAAAAATAAAATATGTAAAATCATTAAAATTAACAAGTTAAAAAAAAACTTTCCAAAGTTCACAGATTCAAATGAAAATCATGTTCAGATGTAGAATGTTTAATTTGAGTTCACCATTTTACTGCCTTTCGATATTAACCATTTCCCCCCCTAAAAAAGTTAAGGGAAGAAAAAAATGGTGTGTAAGAAGATGAAGGTGGCAATTAGAGGGGAAGCCATGCCGAGTCCAAATTCTTGACTATTCCACACTAAATTCAAAATATGTATGGAAAAATTACCAGTTCGTACTCTGTGTAAAATAGATGCCACATCTGTTTGCAGTAATATCCTTGCTTATCACAACATCAGCATGCGCAGCACATCAGAAATGCTATGGCAAAAAAGAACATGAACAACAGCAGAGGGCTCCAAAGTATTGAACAAAAACTCGAGAACTACCCATGAGCAACTTCAGATGATGGATTGGAATATATTACAGCAGTCAAGTTATGCTTTTTGTTTCTTCAGAATCTTCCATGAGCTGAACAGGTATTTCAAATGTGAAAAAAAGCCAGAGGCTGCAACTTTAGGGATTTTTTTTTTTGCCACAAGTTAAGTCCCATGACATTGCATGCATTCGGCCTTGAGCAGTGACACATATAGGACTGTGCTATTAAACTCCCATGCCATTCACTTGTAGTGATCATATTAGACTACATTTTTGGAATAAAGTCTCCCTGTGTGGAAATATACAAAGTTTTGGATTCCATCCATCTGGGTCAAAACAAATCCAGATGGAGCTGCCTGCTGACTGAACTATCAGATGACTTTCCTCCCCTCCACTCCTATGTGTGCACCCCAAATTCATTCTGTATCTAGAACAGATTTGCTAAGGAATATGCAGTCATAGATTCGCGTGAACACATTCTTGGTATTCATGGAAAACTGCCCCTGCAACGTTGCATAGAGCCTCTGGCATAAGGGAGACTTAGAAAATTGTGCCTTTAGGCAGGTGACACAGATGCAATTGAGACTACCGGTTGCGATGCTATTTAGTGCATCAGAAGCGCTTTCACCTGCTCAGGTTACCCAGCGCGACTGATAGCACATGTGAATTAGCTGATGATGCCCATGGGAAGAGCAAAAAGGGTACGAAGCACTTTAATGCGTGCCACTTCTGTTTTTTCCTTGTCGAACAATGCAACGCATGTCAATTCAGTAATAACCTGCAGTTATTTAGTGGGGCTTATTCTTTGGATCGTAAATCCAAAATTACTTTCGAATGTTCAGCTATACACCATAACAAAGTTAAACAGTAACAATACAGATTGAAAAGCGTAGGCTCGCAGCTTTAATGCCTGCTAGAAGAGCCTTTTTCGCTTAGGTTGTTCAGGTTTAAATTAACGTTCATGATCGTGTGCTACGATGTAAACCTCCAATGCAGTAGAGCACCTTGTTTCTAACAGTAAAATTAACCAGACAGCCTGGTTAATTTTCTGCGTTCTGTTTCTACGTGTATAAGCTGTTCTCACTTGATTGCTGGAGCTCGCCGTGTTTCTGTTTTGGTTGGCTGGGATCGTCTTTTTATTAAAAAAAAATAAAATCAGGGCCAGAAATTGAAGAAACATAAATAGAAAATTCACTACAGTATTTGCTCTTCAGGGAAAATAAATATCAAAGGGGCATTGAGAATTAGATATAGCCTTCTCTATCTCAGTTGATATGCCAGGAAAAATTATACAGCAGCCTTTGCCTTCCACCTTGGATCAATTCATCTCACTTTTGTATTATAGTCCTCTTGCTCAGTTCTCTAAACGTAAGTGTTATAACGTTGGGAAAGGCATCTACATAACGTCTTTTGTTTAATCCTACATATTTCAATCAGCACAACATTTATAGATAAAATGTGGGATGGAAAGTAGTGAATTGTGTGAATCACGCTCTTCCCTTGCAAGGGGTCCTTTACCATTTTTTAGAGTAAATTAGTGAAGAGTTGGAGAGCAGAGAAGATGATACAGAGACTCAGTGATCATCCATATGGGACTATGTGATTCAGAATGGTCACCATGGGACCTTTCACCCCTTCCCAGTACTAGCTGAGGGCTGGAAGCATAATATTCTCCAGCAATTAAGTTAAAAGAATATGGCATAATCCAACTGCTCAAGGAGAGGTGGAATGCGTGAGTAGGGATTGATGTGGTGAGGAAGAGGCCCATCCGATGTCAGGGAAGCTGTCGCATTGAGCTTCCTGAAATCTGTGCTACCATTCAGAGGCCTTTGTGCTCACAGCTGTATGGATGAAGCCTGCACAAGACCGCATTCCTTCTTTTGTTGCTACTGACCTCTTGCATCTCTCCCTGGCTGTGGTAACAACGCTGCCTTGCAGGTCACTGCTCCACCCAGCCACAGCCTTCCTTTCAGAAAGCATTTCTGCTTGAGTGGGATGAAAGGATGTCAACTGAGATGCAAAGCCCATAGAAAACTACTGCCATATTTTTATTTTTTTAAAAACTCTACAATTTGCATAATTATATTTCTATAGTATGGTATAAAGAGGAAAGGGAGTGCTGGTATAATTTTCTTTCTTCCTAGCAGGAATTCTTTAAGCAAATTATGACCAAATCAATATCTCCACATTAATTATTAAAAGTCCTGCTTCAATGTTGTGATAAATCTCCGACAATCACTGGTTTAAAATCAACCTGACTTCTTCAGAAACCTGAAGTACAATCTTACACATAATTACTCAGAAAAAAGCCTCATTATTTTTAATGCAACTTATCTATGACCTTGGCTCAGGGAATGCAAATCTGGAATAATAAATTCTTCAGATTTCTACCACTAGCTGATCACATCTCTGCTTAAACAAATTAATCTATATAATTCCAAAAGAAAATGAAAGCTATTTAGAATTCCTACACATAAAGGGGCTGTGAAAACACATTAGAACAAGCTGGAGCACATACAAAAGATATTTTTCCAAATTGTTAAAGCAGCTGTGTCTTTTCTGGAGTTAGCATAGTTGCCTTGGAAGCTGCTTCGAACTGTTCCACATGTATGTACACACATGTGCAATGCTTTCCTTCAAAATATGAAGTCATCAGGAACAGCATTAAAAGTGTCCATGCCAGCCTAGAAAAGGTGTGACCCTTTTTAAAAATGGACCATACGTGCCCTGCATGTTCCAAAGCTCTTCTGTCACAAAGATTTGCGAGCCCTAAAACAGAACTTCATTACTTATAGATCCAACAAATCTTTAAAAAAAAGTTATGTCTTCGGCTTTCTTTATGGAAAACAGCAGTATCTCTGGAAGGAGACATTTAAAGAATTTTTAGCTTGCAATAAAAAAGCATAATGTAGCTAATTAAGAAATCATATACTAAGTGCTGGCCTAGACATATGGAGACTGTGAGTTCTAGTTATGCCTTAGGCATGGAAGCCAGCTTGGTGACTTTGAGCCAGGCACTCTCTCTCAGCCAACCCATCTCACAAGCTTGTTGTAGGGAAAATAGGAGGAGAAAGAAATATCATGTTCACAATCTTGAGTTACTAAAACAGTAGTAAAGGTGAGATTAAAAAATCTAAAAAATGAAATAAAATGTGATTGTTACTATACACACTTTAGAAAGGGCATCCCAAGGATGGCTTTCCAAATTTTTTCTACCCCCTTATTAACAGCTCTACTCTGGGATGTGTGACACAGGGAGACAAGAGGAGTGGACTAAGAAAGGAAAGAAGTACTTCACAACACTTTGACAACCTGCACAACGAGGGCGGGGATGGGAGTGATGGCACCACATTAAAAGAAGTGGCTGGAAGTTCCATAGTTACTGGGATTTAAAGAATTTGCCCAGAGAGAAGAGAAGAGCCTATCAAAAGTTAAGGTGTGTTGTGAGGTGAATGTCTTCAACCAATCAAAACTGCTGATGTGATCTGTAAGGTACATAACTACCTGTTGTGAGAACATGCAGGGTGATATGATTTGCTATGTGACTCTAATCCCAAGTGTGATATGATTTGCTATGTGACTCTAATCCCAACTTCTGCACAGAAATAAAAATTTTAAAGTATGTTCCCACCACCTCTGTGAGATTATTGCCTAACTCACACTAGGTGAAACGACCCACTTACCTTTGGGCTGGGTCAACGGGAGGAGTCCAGGAAACCCTTGTAGGCACACTGTGGTGATAACATCCAGTATTTGTTCAGATTAATTTGGAGGTGTTCTCTGACTGTGCTGGTCCCTAGAGATGACTGGGCTCAGACCTTTCCAGTTATCTGGTTTGAGTTTGATCTGGTGACTCTTGTAGAAGCGGACAGAAGGGTCCTTGGGAATGTGAAGTCTATCCCTTGTGGATTAGACCTATGTCCTTCCT
>JANHZU010005499.1:250514-261158 GCA_032468055.1 Acrochordus granulatus | reverse complement strand
AAAATTCAAGAATACTTTTTTTAAAAAAATATTTTTAGAAAGAGATTTCTTTCCTTCCATTTTTGAATGTAGAAACATTAAAGTTACAGAATTTCTTCAGTTCCCCCATTCTTTTCTCTATTTTTTTCTGGTTTTAATTATCTCTATACCCTATCTTTCCCCATTATTTTGTGTAGAAATGTTTTATTATGTGGAGTTATATCATTTCATCATTTGTAAAGTACTTTGTTTTCCTACATTTATTGAATAATGAGTTTGAGAGCATAATCCAGTTTAAATGAAGCAATTTAATTTTATAAATGTTAGTGGAAGAATGACATACATTCCAAAGCAACACTCTAATGAAGACTAACATGTAGCAATTGCATCATTAACTTTCATTACTCAAATTACAGGGAGAAAAAAAATTTTTAAGGAACTATCAGTGTTTATGATGTTCTCCAGGAGTTCCCCATCCAGTTCCAGTTTTCCAAGCCTGTACCTACAAACCATAGCTACCCAACATTTTAGTGCATTTAGCAAGTACCATTTGCATTTGAACATATACTACTCAAAATAAATACAGTAAATGCATTGCATCCAAGTCGATTGAAATTATTTGCTTTTTAAATTATGCTGCTGTGCACCATCCAGATTCTGTTTTAACTGTTTCTGCTTAAACAAAGATAAAATCTTGCCAAGAAGCTGAATATCTTCTGAAAGACAATTGGGCTGATATTCTAATAACATTAGGACTGTTTCTTAATGCATAAGTATTTGAAGAGATTACGAAGAGTAATCTCTGCATAAGTATTTGAAGAGATTACCTCAATTTTCACTTAGAAAATGTATTGGCCAATATTTCAAGAACCTAATTTCCTTTTCCATTTCATTTACATGGCCATTTAATAATATCCTTGTATTTTATTTAGGCTGGTATCCTTGGTCTGAATCATCAGAAACATTTTATTGACTCTGCTCAGCAAATGTCTGCATAATAGGCAAGCCACAGGCATTCAAGATGGAGATCAGGAATGAGGAGAATCTGGTTAGGTTAAAAAATAAGTTATACATGTAACAAGGATGATCAGTGTGTTCAGGTAATGCAATGTCTCCAACTGTGAAAATATTAGCTGGTGTATGATGAGCCAGTGCTTAAATTTCTCCTGGAGTTTGACCAATGTAAATGATTGAAAGCACTGCTAATTATTTCAGTTTGCTAAAGCTGCCCAGATTTCAGACAAGTTTATAGATGAAGACAGTTGTAATTTAAGGGAAAATGTGATTCAATCACTTTAAACCTACAGTAAGAGGACTTAAAGTTTGGTAACTATGTTCTTAATGCAGTAGATAATTAAGACTGAAAAATATTTTTCATGCCCAAGTACAGTATTTTGTTGTCCAAAACTTAGCACTCCAGAATCCCAAGCAATGTTAGAGAAGATGCTTTGTCACTGGGGAATGTTACTACAGTAATATTCATGGGAAAAAGCTTTCTATAGAGAATTAGAATGCAGAGGCCAAGTATGATCCATGAACATGAAAATTCCTAATTAAGATGTGATTTTTGCTGTAGATTCAGTGTCATCTTAGAAAAACTAAGAATTTTTTAGGTGCAAATCATAAGGGGATAATAATATTACCTTCCCAATAGATTATGCAAAAGCAGTTATAATTATTACTATAACCACTGCAAATATTATTTACAGATGTGCACCTGTCTAGCATACAGAAAGGAAATAAATCCCAATCAGAGAACCAAGTTTTCAATACATGCATAGCCAACTGTACTAAAGATGCTACAGAATTATGTTCTGGAAATGTCAGTCAAAGCAAATCCAGGTTACCATTCTAGACTATTCACCATAATCAGATCTAGCTTTTCTGGACAAAAAATGAAGCAAGCCAAGATCATGCAGATATGATATGGTGATCTTGCAGATCTCCTAAATTAAGAAATATAGGAAATCAACAAATTACAGAAGTGGTTTGGTATTCTGATAAAAATTTCCCTCATTTTCCTGGGAAGCTCACAGCTGTGCTGCAGGCTAGTTTCATTGCCATATAAGAACCGAATGGAGAGGAGAAAGCCAAAAAAAAATCCTCACATGTGCATAGCAAGAAGTCTTCTTGGGCCAAAAGTTGCTGTTCTGCATTACCGCAGGCATTAAATTGTTAGTTACTAAATATTAAACCTAAATTTAAATAAACTTGTGATTATATAGTGCAAATCGTAGCATGGGTAAGAAGGTATGGTGCTATTTTTATTGATTCTGATTTTTTTACCCCGGCCAATGACAGTAACCACAAACAAGCATTCAGCATGTGTTACACACTGGGGCTTGTCATTACTGCAACTGGACACTGAACTGTAGCTCTCTGAATTGCTTCCAAATGTAGGGAGGCATGGGCTCTGGTCTGGACAGCCAATTATAATCTTTGAAAGGGGCTTTATTCCTTTCTTATTTCTTGCTAAATGTACAGCACTGTCCCATCTAAAGAAGCATCTGCTTGGTGGTTTGAAAAGTAGCACTATTTCCAGTATCTACCTGTCCAGATCTATGGCTATGAATGTCCATAGTTTTGATTCTAGAAAGAAAGCAATAGCATCCACTGTAATCTTGAAAAGGTCACTCTGAATAAAGGTACACCAGTATTCACAGTTCTGACAAGTTAGAGGGCTCAAAATCATAAGTACACAATTTTAATAATTCGTTATATAGCCAAAGATAGATAGACAGACAGATATTATTTTATTTATAAAATTATAATACAAGAGGAAAAAAATGGCATAGAAAAAAAAGACTCAACAACACTGAAGCTAAAGTTCAAGTAGCAATGATCTTTTTAAGTTTTAGATGAAGATTCTATTATGTCTATTTCGAAGTAGTGTTAGGTGACAATAATAATGATTCTATTTCACATTTTAGATGATAATGATAATGATTCTATTGCCTCTATATTAAAATACTTGAAAAGCTCTTAGAGAAAATTGACCACAGTTCTGTATCTGCATACACGGATTTAAGCCTCTTTTAAAATGTTATGGGAATTGCTTGGACATAGAATCATGTTTAGGATTCTTCTAATAGAGAGAAAATGGACTTGATGTTATTCATACAATTAGCTTTTGCACACATAGGATAGTAGTACCCATTACGTACGACTATCTTTAATCCTTTGATTTCATTGTGGCCCTCATAGTTGCTTTTTATGTCTGGAGGACATGGGAAATTGCTATTGTCACTGTTATTGCCTCTGGCTTTCAGGTCACAGCTATGGCAGTAAGTTCAAGTCCATCTCCCTCATGCTATGGTTCACTTCTACGCAGACTTTCTCACAGCTTTTTCTTTTTTGAAAACTGATGCAATTACTAATTTCCGAAACAAGGTTAACATTGGATTTGGTCCCAAGTCTAACTCTCATCTGTTTTTTTATAAATGAGTGGTTCTGTCAGACAGTCTGACCATGGAAGGTGACCAGTGTTGGA
The DNA here is from genome assembly GCA_032468055.1 of Acrochordus granulatus. NCBI lineage: Eukaryota > Metazoa > Chordata > Lepidosauria > Squamata > Acrochordidae > Acrochordus > Acrochordus granulatus. The sequence goes on along the minus strand of JANHZU010005499.1, from coordinate 257,689 downwards.
CTGAAGTCTGTATCCATTTTGTGAAAAGTGCCAATTTACCATATATTAATACCTAAGAACAGCTGGTCTTCACCATGGGCTGTTCTTGTGAAAAAGGGAATGTCCATCTTGAAAATCACTAGGTTAGCCAAGGAAGCTATGTTCTGTTGGTTCAGCTACTCATTTGTGGGTTTTATATAAGAATACATGCTAAAATGAAAGGCAAGAGGATTCATGTATCTATAGAGAAAAACTGACATTAAAATGAAAATAACATATTTCATCATATGGCAGCTACAACAGATGTTCATTGCTATGAGCAAAAAAGCTAGAGTGGGCAAAGATGAGTTAGATGAAATAAAGCTTTTCCACAGGAAAGATTTTGATTTTTCAATTTAATGTAAGAAGCATAATCTAAAACAGCCTGAAAACCGACAAGCGAATAATTGATATAATGATTGTAATGATGGCAGACTGCAGACTGTCACTTTCCTTCACTGAGAATTTGCACTGAGGGAGCATTTAGTTATTATAGAAATTGCTTTGTTAATGTAAATGTATTTGTAATGTTTCATGTCTAATTCATTCATTTTAATTTTGTGACTTTGTGGCTATAATAAAATGTGCATCATCCGTTGCTGGGGATTCGTGACAGAGAGCAGGTGAATGCCAGACATGTTGCAGGGACAATAAGAACAAGAGAAGTAGCATAGTTCCATCTGAAATGCTAACTGATGCAGCTCTGTGCCCTTTTTACGAGGTAAAAAACCTATTGTACTCGAGTGATCATGGTAATAACAAGATTTAGAAGTAGGCATCAAAAGCAGGTATAACCCTCAGTACATCATATTCCAAGAACGGGTTAGAGTAAATCCTGTAGAAACTATAAGACTTCTGGGAAATGGTTCCACAATTTTCACAATTCCATTTTTTTAACAGGGGTGAATAGGGTTGCAAACAGCATCAATAATACTGGATTTAATCCTTCCTTGTCTACCAAATTTCCTGTGCAGGGTGTTAAATAGCAAGATCAGAAATTAATCAAGCTAAAAAAAGATCACTTCCAGCAAGAAGGAATGAGTGCAGGATTAAATAGTCTCTTCCACTATAATTGATTCACCCCCAATGAAACCTCCCCACCTTAAATTTTACACAACATATGAATAAGGAGATCTTGGAAAATGGATTGGTATAAATAATGCACAATTTTGCCTCAGAATAAAATTAAGTAACAGTTAACCTGAGCATAGGATAGGATGTGTAGCTTTGTGGTACAGTATAGGTTTATCATGATCGGTATTTCCAAATGGAGATATTACCACAAGAGTGGTGATGACCCCAAGCTGGGATGAGTTTAAAAGGAGAGTGGACTTGATCACATGACCACAAGGATACAACAATGGTCATAAATGTGAAGACCGGTCGTACATCACAGAGAGTACTTCTGTCAAGAGCTGTTGGTCTAGAACCTTCAATGGTTGGAAGCAAAAAGACTCCCAGATCTCAGTTGCAGGGAAACAACAGTAAAAGAATTCCATCCCTGCTTCATGAGCATCCAGAGGAACTGGGTGAATCACGCTTACGAACAAAATACTGGATTAAGATGTACTCCTGAAGATCTCTTCTTATGTTTAAATGGTCATGTATCTAGTGTGTGAGACTTCTTTCTACACTGTACTCTGGACTGTTGCTGCCAACTGAAATAGAAAATATTGAGAAAGGTAAACCAAATGTATGACAGCACAAGACAGCTGTTGTTTTGCAAATATATTATCTTATTCATCAAAATGAGTATTTTTATCTCAACAACATATAAGATTGGTTTTCTTCTTACCTGCTCTGAAAATTGTTCACAGGCTTAGTTGGAAAAGGGGATTTGGACAGAATAGTAACCTTCATGAATTCCTCCTTTTTCATGATACCCTTCCACACACTGTTGTGAAAATTCCCAAACGTTTCTTCTCATAAGAGATAAAGAGAGTAGGGTGGGGATTCCATCTGCACATCACTTAGTTTTGGATCCAATCAATTTATGACTGACAGACTGACTTACAATCTTATCTGTCTAAATAAATTTTCCCATAAAAAATGAAATTAGTTTAAATTTAGGAAGAGAGGCATTAAACTACTCTCTGAAGCATGATAGGTAAACACAAATTTAATGTGTAAGGTGTTTTGAACAGAAGAATAGAAAACATTGTTATACCACTGAGAATGCTGGTTTAGCTGAATCATAATTGAAAGATATTTAGTTTGGATTATATGAGCTGAAATGATGTGAGTGCATTACAACAAATGTGTCAATAGAATATTTAAAAGACAGTACAAGGGAAGAAACAAAGCACCAGACAAATATTTGGAGACATAATTTTTAATCTTTTATAGGATGCATGTATTTCATAGTACAGGTAGTCCTGGATTTTGAACTATTCATTTAGTGATCACTGGAAGTTACAACAGTACTGAAAAATGTGATGTACAACTGGTCTTCACATTTATGACCATTGCAATGTCCTCATGGTCATGTGATCAAAATTTGAGCAGTTGGAAGCTGGCATGTATTTATGACAGTTGCAGGGTCCTGGGGGGGGTCACCTGATTGCCATTTAAGACCTTCCCAGGGGGTTTCCAGCAATGGAGAAGCTGGATTTGCTTAACAACCATGTTATTTGCTTAACAACTGTGGCAAAAAAGGTTGTGAAATCAGATGTGACTCACTTAAGAACTGTCTTGCTTAGCAATGGAAGTTCTGATCTGAATTGTGGTCATATTTGTTTATTTGCCTAGATATTTATGAAGCATTTCTTGATGATTGAGCTGGCAAGCTGCTGGTGGGCAACTTTTCGAGATGTTATTTCATGCAGAAAAATGTTCATCCAAGACTGGAAAGCAAAGAAGTTCTTTTGTGTGCCGTAATGTTTAAGGAATCACAGTGCTATGCAGGCACTTGACATGATACCAGGGTAGGTAGATTCAGCTATTAGAATGACTTTACCTAATTCCACAAATAGCCTAAACAATTTTTAATGAAGTGTGTTACAAAATCTCAGTCACTGATGAACAGAAAAAGTAAAAGCTTTGGGTTTACAGTTCATTTCTTTTACTGAACTCGAAAAATCTCTACAGAAAGTGGGAAAAGGATTATTTCTGAAACATCTGAGACTTCTGAAGGTCTGGAGGGAGAAAGTGGAAGGCATGAGTTCTCTGATCTGTTAAAATGTATGTTACAATCCAAGACTTCTAGAACTTTTTTTCATTTAATTAATTTGTGTTGTATTTATCTTACTGCTGTCATGTACACTTTACAATGACGCACCTGCCTTCTCTGTCAACTCCAAATCATTGACTAGACTTATATCTTTTGGGTAAAGCTGCTAAGATCAGTTCTTGTTCATCTTTGGGTCTCAGATTTTTTTACGTCCTCCAAACAAGTTGCATAGGATGTAGCTTTTTATATTTATAGCTAGTCCAGAAAAAGAAAGATTGGAAGAGGGCAAAACTGCACAGTAGAAAATGTCCAGGAAAAGTAGCCTGAAACTAAAACAGCTATCTTCCAGTTCAATTCAGAATTGATAAAGCCTTTTGGATTAAAGGTGAAACGTCTTCTACTTAAAAAATCCAATCCAGATGCCTGTTTTTTTTTAACTTTTGTTGTGATGCAATTACCCTGGATGAATGAGAGTCTTCACAGACTTGCAGTGAAAAATATTTTTTTCTTAAGAATAAAAACAAAAATAGAGAGAGAAAATAGACTGTTATATGAGCTACAGATTTGAGTAATAAAGATGCAGCTTATCCATATTAATAGCCCATGCTGAACAAATGCTAGCAAAAGGAGAGGGAAAAAAAAGAGAGTGAAAAGTTAAGATCTTAATTCAGCCTGACTCATGAAATGTTTTGGACTGCAATTCTCACTATTCCCAGCCAAAACATCCATTTGCATTTTCATTCGGGATATTGGAAGTACTAATCTAATCCCACACATACCAAAGCCTCCAATAGTCTTGCAAAGATTCAATTTTATTTTACCACTCCACATTGACATTTGGCACTATAACTACACTATAAGGGGGGAAAGAAAATTACCACAAATCAAATCTAGATAAAAGAAGAAAAACTAAGAAAATACCATAGAAGGCTTCAGAACTGAGTAGATTAACAATGATGTCACCTGGAGCTTTTCTGCTGTGATTTGAAGATCAGAGATAGCTCAGAAACTATATTTAGAAGTCAATATTGCCTTCAATTCATTCCCAACCCACTTCAGAGTCAGCCATGTTTCTTAAAGTGATGCTTTCTTGTTTCTTCCAGGACAAATTGTATCATCTGGTCCATCTGTAGAACGTTTTAAGGAGAGAATTTGGTGAGGATTGATTCTGGGGTTACTGACTGCCAAATGTTGCTATAGTCACTTCAACTTTCTAGTTCCTGACTACTGATTTTCAGAGCTATTTGTCCTTTGACAACAGGATAATCAGGGCCAAATGTGTGTATGTGTGCAATGAGGAATGAGTCTTTAGCCGCCAGTTCTCTGATCCCACAGAGGTAGTTTGAAATTGGAAACCTTTGGGACAAGAGAAGTGGGGTGAAAGTGATTATTTAGCCCAATGATAAAACTGTCACTTCCCCATGCTTGCTTCATTCATTCATTCATTCATTAAATTTCTAGGCTCCCTGATTCCAACATAGCTTTGCAATAAAAAGAAAAAGTAGAGAAGAGAGAGCTTCCTCACCATGTAACTTTCAGGTTTTCTGCTCTCAGTACCTACCTCCAGATGAATCTTCTCCTCTGCTTCTCTCTTTCTCATGTGTAATGAAATGTAGTGGATCAGATTCCCAGAAGGGAGGGGTACATAGAGGAGTGAGGGACAACTCAATTCAGATAGTTTGTGTAAGAGGAAGGCGAAGACAGCTCTTCTTAATAGTTCTCAGAGTGTAAGGTAGATGCAGATAGTAGAGTATTTTGTTTGGCAAGATTCTGTCTATAGGTATGGATAATAAATAACAAAGAACTCAGCTTGGAAGAATCATAAAATGTCCTTGGTACTGGGGGCATGACATTACACTTCTCACAGGGACAGAACTACATCCTGCTCTGCTTCTGAACCAGAAGAGAAGTTCAAAAAAGAGGCACCACATTTTACCTTGCTGTAGTATAGATAGACCGCAATGACTAGTTGCGTAGTGATTGAAGATACACTTACCCCAAGCTATTTATGCCCCAGATTTGACTTTCTAATGGCTGCCATCCCCATCGTCATGTGATTGCATTTTGGGTGTTTGGCAATTAGACTGCATTTACATGATCATATTTTATAATGTTTTGTTTTCCTGGAAATCAGCATTTATTTCTGGTTTTTGGCAAAAAAATGCCCACTGCAGACAATGGATTTGCTTAAGAACTGATATGTCCATTTAATGACCACCACAACAAAGATTTTAAAATTGGGCATGGTCATGTTGTTCCCTGTTTAATGACCAACTTACAACATAATTCCAACCTTAATTACAGCTGTAAATTGAGGACTACCTATATATGTGAGCTTCCTCACCAGAGAAAAGCAGCTGAACACTGCAATGCCTTAGAGCTCCTAGATTCTCCATAAAACATAAGTTAAGGAAAAAAAGACAGTTCCAGGCTATTAGCTAGAGTGGAAACTGTGAATATAAACTCAAAGCAGCCTAGTCTAAAATAACTGTGCTTCTTTGGAATACCCTTACTCACTCACTCCACTTTGCTTTTAAAATAGCGTTGCCAGCTTTTGTCACCTTGAACATTCAGGTCTGTGGGTATGTAATGTTGTTACATGACAACATCATTCAGTGGTTGCTGCACAGAATTGCAAAGCTTAACCTTTAAGGAACAAAATGGCACCTCTGATGGGCCATGATTCAGATTCATTCTCTGACTCCAGTTCTGATAATGTTGCTCCATCTGAAGCTGTGGATTATCAATTTCAGGAATTGTCAAGCCATGATTCATCAGAGGAGGCTGAGTAAGTACAGGAATCTCCTGATCATCTGGAGCAGTTAGATGATGAGGCACAACCTCCAAATCCAGGTCTCCCTGCATGAAGCAGCAGTGAACAAAGCAATGCCAGGCAATGAGGCTTCTCACCAGGCAAAAGGTGAAGCCTAAGTAGTTGCAAGCAGATTTATGTAACTATTTGCCTTCTGTCTTTACTGGAAACAACTGTTTGGCATTCTAATTTGAGACTATTAAACCATCGGTCCACCTGATTTTGCTTTCTGTGACTTTTGGCATGTGTTTTAACTAAACTATTACTTCTTGGATTGTAATTGGCACTTTTCAGGAGAGCACTCTCTGCTAGGCATTTGAATTACATTCTTATGTGCTGCTATCTGCTTAAACTGTAGCAAATACTTCAGTTTCTGAGTACTGTTGTACATGTAACCTTGAAACAGAATAGCAACCATAGATCTGAGTCAGGGCTCCTACCTTTTGAACATAGATTTTCTTTCCTTGTGTCTTTTCTTTATGCAGGCTTTTATCCACAGGTCCTGTTATAATCCTGCTTCATCTCCTTTTACCTTTTCTCCTTTTGTTGAAAAACTTAATCCTAACCATTAAAATGCAGAACTCTGATCTGAGCACATGTACCTTTTTTTCCCAGTTGTCTTGATCCTTTGAAAAAATGTTACTTTATAACTTCACCTGTAAGATGCTAAAGCAGGGAACCAATCCCCCTTTTTCTATGTTCCTTCATGTCTGAGTGCTTAAAGCGTTACTGTTTCATAACTTCCATACAGAATCATTCGGTCTGGGCACCCAACCATTTTTCCCTTTGTGTAAGCAGTTTCTGTTCCAGAAGCAAGGAGAAAAACCACAAAACATATACTGCACTGTATTCTCCTAAACAAGTGCATTTCATTTTAGCAGCTACTGTTGCTTATGTGCAGATAAGAGTTGACTCTAGTATCAACATAGATATACTGTCTTTCCATTCTTCTTGTCTCCAACATTATAAGAAACAATCCTGTGTGTAGCTGCTTAATCACTGTTGCCTCTTTCTTTCATGGAGTAAGGGAGGATTTGGAGAACTGGAATTGCCACAATGCATAGGTGCCATTGATGGAATCTATATTCTAATTTGCACTCATATATTCTGATTTGAGTAGTTCATGAACTGGGAGCAGTTTTACTTGCTGCTTTTTCAGAGCTCTGTGGATTACGA
>JANHZU010005499.1:226341-237492 GCA_032468055.1 Acrochordus granulatus | reverse complement strand
CCTCTGGCAGAGGTCTCATCTTCTTCAGAGCACACAAGCCCCCCAACCACAGCAAGGTGGTGCCTCACTGGGGGGGATATGTATGTATCTTGTGCTTAATATATTAATTTTTAAAGTTGTGACCAGACATAGCAGTAAACCGTACAAGACACCTATAGATAAAAGGAAAGTTGAAACAAAAAGTCAACAGCATCACTATGGGCAAACATTTGATGAGTCTATAAATATCTTCCCTGTCTTATCAACCAGGAATTAGGTCCCATCTCCATCAACTGGTGGATAATGTGCAATGAGTCCATGTTTTAAGGAAAAAATAAGAAATTAGTGGTGAACTATAGGCAACAACCATTTGGCAATAACACACAACATTAAAATTTGATTCTTTGGTTACTTCTGGAAGCTAGTAATGTAGCAATATAAATTCTATCATTCTGACCACAATAGTAGATAGGAACAACAGTATCTGCCACTCCAGCAGAGTGGTAGGATGAATGATCCCCCTATTCCCGTGAGTTCCTTTTCTCCCTGTATTGCTCAGTGCAACATGTAATGTTTATTCCAGTTTCAAGAAAGTTACCACAGGAGATGTTACATTTCCTGGAGTCTTGAATCTGGCTGGACAATTTGATGAGTTTTGAGCAGTACAATGTCGTTGTGAATACATATTTGTTTCAAAATCACAGTCCTTAAGGAAACAAATGCATACTCTGGACTGGATCCAAATTTGGTTGTGCTTGTAGTAGACTGATTGAAAGCATTCAGAGACTTAACTTTTATTTTTTTTCCTTTCTTCTTCTGGATCAGATCTGAATCTTAACACTGAACTGAACACAGATATGTGGTATTACTTCAATATAATGACTCACATACCAAATAAGTGTAAATAGTAAGAGGAGAGGAGAGGAAGAAATTTCCACTGACATTAATGACATTTAGCTGACTTTATATGTTTCCAAAAGCATCTGTCAATTATCTTATAGTATATTTTGCCTTGAAGCCAGATGATTAACTAAAAGCAAAGCAAAATGATAGATCTCTTTAAATACAACCCAAGAGTCTGTTTAACTTCCCATTTTCATCCTGCATGACGGGGCCTGAAAATAATAAACATGAAGATGTATAGCAGCCAGGCAACAAAACAAGTGATGTAGAACTGCTATGCTTTTATTTACTGCCTTCACTTTCTTATAGAATGGGTGTAGTGAGGTATTAGCCTAGGATGGGACAACCCCAAACTCTCCCTTATTCAGAGAACCTCATTGGGTGACTTGGAGCTCTCTCTCACTACAATCTACCTAAAAGGACTATTCTTGTGGGAAATATCAGAAAAGAAAGTTCTGCCACCTGGAACTTTTGGAGGAAAGCTAGCACAGAAGTCTAACAAATTAAAAAAAAAACTATATTTTTGTCCAGCTATGTTTAAATCTGAGAATCTATGAAATTCACTTATGAGCTAAAAAAATGCCATTAGACTACTTATCTGGTGTTCTCATAGGCTTATGCATGAATATTTTGCATGTAGTCACACACCGCATTCAATATTCTATAGTATTACAATAGCACAAAATATTTCCTAGAGGGATGCTTGGTGGATCCAATAGCAAGAATAGATTTGGCTTATTCTGCATCCCTGTTCATTGCTTGTGGCAACATGATTTCATGTTGCTGAAATCTCAAATCTTCAACTATATTTCATGCCAAGTAGAATTAAGTTGCAGTCTTGGAAGGGGCAATAGCAGAAAGGTTTGCCAAGCTGACTGTGAGTTTCCTCAAGTTTTTTCCTACAGTTGCTTGAGCTATAAAAGCTAGACACAAACTGATGTGTGACTTAAGGAAAAGTGTGGTATGAATGAACTAACCCTGCAGCCACTCTAAACTGTAATGCAGAGTACTGAATATCTATATTTTCTGAATTGGACATAAAATAACATTGCTCAAGGATGTTGGATATATTACAAGTTTGTAATCAAAATTATGAAGAGCAACAAGACAGAAAATGCTAATGATTTTATGCTCATTTTCAACCAGTGACAGTCTCTAGCCAAGACTTTATCCAGGACTACCCTCAGCAAAATGAACAAAGCTTTCAAATACCGCAAAACTGGATTTCTGTATTGGGATATCATTGAAATAGTACAGTTGACCATCCAAAGACAATAAATACAGAGACTTTTCAATCCAAAAACAAAAATTATCTAAGGGTGTATTGCAAGCTAACATGGTATTAGGCAGGAAGTTCCCAGATTAGGCCCCAAAATTAATGCTTTTGCATTGTGGACAAATTTCAACACACTATTCCTTTCCAAGGTTTTTCCCCCTTAATCTGTAGTTAATCAGATTCTATCTGTGTTTTAAAACAATCACAAAGCCATTGTCATGAAGGCTTAGAAAACAGGGCCATTATAAAATAGCTGCTCAAATAAGTCCTTAGTAATAAATATATATGTGTGGCACCAAATATTTCATATACTTTTTATGCAAGGTAATAAGTGATTCTTCCATGTCTGAAAAAATGATGAGTCTTACTGTATTTTTATATACAGTATTTTGTATTCTGGGCAAAGAACGGAAAAACAGTTCCTGTGGTATTTTACTTTCTCAAGTGCAGAGTACTTCAGATCTCTGAGTCTGGACTTGTTAGGATCTGTCAGTTATTAAAATCAAATCAATTCTATAGTGGCAAATGCTAGGATTAATCATTCACAAAAACCTTAAGATGGTTATGTTTTTGCAACATGATTCCTATTATGTTATGGAATCATCAGTGGAAAAGTTAAAGTACCAGGCCTCACTTACTATACTTAAGATACAAGAACAGTCACTCATGCTCTCTTCATCTCATCCCTGGATTACTGCAACGCGCTCTACATGGGGCTAAGAGCATCCAGTTATTGCAGCTGGTGCAGAATGCAGTGGTGCAGGTGATTGTAGGGACCAAAAGAATAGCCCATGTTGCACCTTTATTCCCAAGCTGCATTGGTTGCCAGTCTGCTTCTGGGTATAATTCAAGGTGTTGGTTTTGATCTTTAAAGCCTTTCAAGGAATGGGACCAGGTTATCTGAGGATGGGATGACCTGCCCCAATGGGGACGACCCGCCCCACCAGATCCAGCAGAAGAGAACTGCTTCGGATCCTGTCAGCCAAGGAATTTCAGCTGCTGGGATCTAGAAGAAGAGTTTTTTCGGCTGTGGCTCCTGTCCTGTGGAATCTCGCCCCCAGAGGTGATGTCCATGGCCACCCTTATGATCTTCCGGAAGAGCTTTGGTGTGGGGCTCCAATGGGGACACGTCTTTTTGAAGGTGGTTGGTGGTTTAATATTCACCTCTCTCCATGGATATTGTTTATCTCCTCACTTAGTCTGGTTGGTTTATTTTAAAGATTTTTAGCTGTTTTTAATTCTGTTTTTATAATATGTTTTTATTGTAAGCCACCGAGAGTTGCTTTGAATTTGATGGCATATAAATTTAATAAATATAATAAATAAAATAAAATACATGGAGAAAGATTTCAGCTGAACCCTTGATTCAGCTAAAAAGAATACAATAGAACAGGATTTTAGTGCAGCACTTTGACTATACAAATTTACAGTTGATAGCAGAATGTTGAAGTATTCAGAGGAGCTTTACTTCTGGTAATTCTTGCATGCACAGATGATGTGGGAAGGTTCTCAAAGCTTCACTTAATCTTTAAGAAGACACAATATTCGAAATCTGAGCAATAGATTTAACAGGGAACTCTTTGATAAATACTAGTAGACACTATTGGATAGCTTTAGTGAATTCTTTTAAAATCTATTTCTTCATGTCCATTCTCCAAGTCATATTTCTTTCCATTGATGCCCCCATTTCAGTCCTCACATTCCCACTGAGAATTTGCAATGTGCAACAATCTGCAAAATCTTCCTCTGGGAGAGTCATAATTCTCTGTTACATCACAGTACCCCATTTGATCGTGTTGACTCTCACCATCTTGATCTGGCTATATTGATAAGTTAGTGTCTTCCCAATTAGAGCAGGGTGATACTCTTTCACATTAATGCCCACATCATCTGACTGCCTTTGTTGGAGGGGAAAAATATGTTAGAGATTTCACTTTTGAAGTTTGCCAAACAAACTGAGCAAGAAATATTAACAAATCCAAATTCATAAAAGGTAAACATTTTTAAACCATACATTCAAACATATTCCCAGTTCAGAAACCGCCAAACTTCTTCAGAATTTGATCCCACATCTCCCGAAATTTGTATTTATTTAGAAATAGCAAGATCTCTCTTTAAAAGTATTTTGCCTGATTGTATGTTTGGCAGCTGGTACATATTGTGGTTGCCAACCATCAATTTGCAATGACTCCCAGACTGACAATGATCACCAACTTCCCTCTTCACTGGTATATATATCAATTATATTTTCCTATACACAAACATGAGCCATTTTTATGCATATCTCTGTCCTTTAAGTCAAAATATTTTGTTATTTTATGGCAATATAGGACATCTTGCAGGCACTATGACACCTATCTATCCATTTACTGGATAGTCATTCTTATGTCTATGGCAAGGAACATAATGACACAAAGAACCATCCATAGAGAAAAGGTGCAGCTGTAGTAAACAAGTGGAAGAGTCCAAAAGTTACAATCAATTGTTAAAATATTGCAGCTTATATTTCTTTGGTTAATCTACAGTTTTAGTTTTGCAGTAATGAGAATTCCATTTCTAATAGCACTTGCCTCTTGGCTCCATTGCTACAGATTTTTTCCAAAGCATATTACATAATAAAATTGATTTTCCAGACAGAAGTCAGGATTTTACAGCTAAATGTATATCAAGGGAAAACCTTTTCTTTACACTGGCTGCTTATTATATATTCTTGACTTCCCCCTCCCTTCCCTCCCTCCTGAAATATTTTCCATGAAGCTATTTGGAGAAGAATCTATAGCATAAATTTCCATTTTGTTCTGGCTCTCCAGCAGAATTTCTTAACCTCCCAGTGATCACTATTATTTACAGATTTTCTATTATTTATTTTATTCAGTCAAGCCACAAATGTAGCACCAATGTAAGGACTGTGCAAAATAAAAAAAGAAAAGATTTTAAATTAATATTCAGATTCAGAATTCTGTGCTCTTCTTGTCTGAAATACTGTATTTTCAGAGACACTGAAATGGAAAGAAAAAAGATAGGTAGCTATAGCCAAGCAGTTCTATAATGAAAGCAAGGAAAATCCTAGCAAGCAATTATTTCTATGAGTCAGAGCAGAACATTTCTACAAATCACATGTTTCTATCACAGTTAAAATGGTTCAAAGCTAAAAGGCAGTTTTGGGCACACTCGTGGATTTCAGAATAAGCGGCAATAAGTTAAAGCCAGTTGCAACTTTTTAGCATAGACAGAGCTCTTCATCACCATAATTGTAATCATATATTATGTATGTGGAAGCAACACACCTACTGGCCATTTACAAGTAGTCCTCAACTTAAAACCACAATTGGGACCAGAATTTCCATTGATAAGCAAGGCAGTAGTTAAGTGAGCCATGCCCAATTTATGTCCTTCTTTTGCTGTGATTGTTAAGTGAATCACATGGACATTAAGTGAATCTGGCTTCCCCCATTGACTTTACTTTTCAGCCAACTGGGAAGGTCACAAATTGTAATCACATGACCCAAGAATGCTGAAACAGTCATAAATACATGCAGGTTGCCAAGCATGCAAATTTTGATCATATAACGATGTGGATGCTGCAGTAATTGTAAATTCAAGCACTGTTCACAAATCACTTTTTTCTGTGCTGTTATAACTTTGATTGGTCACTAAACAAATGGTTGTAAATGAAAGACTACCCGTATTTTTTGATTTTTCAAAATTCTGATTCTGGGCAACTGCTGTTGTTAAAACAAACAAACAAAAAACATAAATACAAATGAACGACTAACACCAATAATATGCCTCTTTTGCCAGACTTGATAGGATGGGTAGATGTAACCAAGAAAAGATAACTTCTCAAATATCCAGATAAACTTGATACAATGTGTCCTAGTGTGCTTGGATGGGAACTAAGTATGCAAATAAGTGTGACCAGAAATGTACTTCCTGAACTTGGGAATTCTGATTAATTATTGTTCAGTCACTAATGGCAGAGGAGTCCTTCTCCGGTTCCCATCAGTCAAGGAATTTCGGCTGGCGGGGTCTAGGAGAAAAGCCTTCTCTGCAGTGGCTCCTGCCCTATGGACCATCTCACCCCTCGAGCTGAGGGCTGCCCCCTCCCTGATGGCCTTCCGGAAGGGCCTTAAGACCTGGCTCTGCGAGATGGAGTGGGTGGGGCTCATCATCATTGTGGAGGTGGCTGATGGATCCTTAGCCATCTTCACCCCCCTTTTTACATTTGTAATCTTTTTAGCCCACCTTGCTAGTCTGCTGGTTTATTTATTTTGTTTTAATGGGGGTTTATTTTTATATTAAATGTTTTTAATATATTGTTTTTTATTGTTAGCTGCCGAGAGTCTTTAGATTTCGGCGGCATATAAATTTAATAAAATAAATAAATAAATAAATAAATAAAAATACTCTGCCTTTGGGCTTGGGCGAGCTTCATGGTAGGTAACAAACTTAAAACAAGGACAACTAAAAATACTGAATTACTGATGGGAAATCTTGATGACCATAAGTTGTTCTCTCAATACCCTGACTGCCCTGTAAATTTTTCTTAAGATAACAAGGCCTTGTCATCGAAAGATTTCCTTTCTGAAATTTGACCTGGAGATGCATAGATGTTGAAAACAAACATTTTGTAGTGATATCAAATATGTAACCAATTATATATTATGCAAAGATTGGCAGATGTACACGCATCTCCATATTTTGCATTTTTAATTTTTAAAATTTGCACGCACACACGTCTGTCTGTCTGTCTGTCTATCTATCTATCTATCACCTTTCTGCCCCAAGGTGCTTCTAAGGAATTTAAACAGTCAGACTAAACAAATAGTTTAATTGTTTATGTAAATAGTTTGATATGCATAAAGCTTGACATTGATGTTCCCAATTTTGCTTTGACCTTGTGAAGAAGGGAATTTCAAAACTGAGATGGTCTTCAGATTGTCAAAAGAGGGCAAAGGGCTACAAAGATAATTTAGCCTGCCCTTACAGCTGGAATTTTATTCCACCTTCCCATTATAGGTAATTCATTAAACATTGCCACATACTGTATTTCATGTCTAATTTTTTTCAGTCCCATATGTTAGAAATGCTGGACTGGCAGCAGGCTACTTCTTCTCCTTCTCCTACTCTTCTTTCTCCTTTTTCTTTAATATATAGGTTACCCAACTCTCATACAGCAATGACTGGCTTGCAACTAGGAACCAAAACATAGATATATAAGAGATACAGCAGACCAAAAGGGCAAAATTATCAAAACAAAGCAAAACAGCCAAAAAAATGAAAACCAAAAACAAATGGGGGCTTGATAATAACTCTGTTCCCATGGCCTGGAAGAACAAAAGGCCTCAATAATTATTTTGAAAGATATAAGCGTGGGAGCCATATGAATTTCTATGATGAGATCATTCCATATCCAACAGATATAAACAAATTTCCTGGGTCCTGACAGTTGACATTATTTAATTAACCTCTACTGAATGGGCAGAGACAACTGGAGATAAGACGTCCTTCACAAAGCCAGACCCTAAGTCTTGAAGAATTTTATAGTGATAACCAGCACCTTGAATTATACTCAGAAGTCAAATGGTAGCTAGTGCAGCTTATGAAGCAGTAGAAAATGTAGCTTCCCCATTACTGCATGTGTTGCAGTATTTAGGACTACCCGTAGCTTCCCGGTGGTCTTCAA
This sequence comes from Acrochordus granulatus, assembly GCA_032468055.1. Classification (NCBI taxonomy): domain Eukaryota; kingdom Metazoa; phylum Chordata; class Lepidosauria; order Squamata; family Acrochordidae; genus Acrochordus; species Acrochordus granulatus. The sequence goes on along the minus strand of JANHZU010005499.1, from coordinate 229,648 downwards.
TGGCTTCTCCAAGCAGGGTACATTAAAGTAATCCAATTGGAGTTGAGTCCAAGACAATCCCCAGATTGTGCACAAGTGCTCTCAAACTGATAGTTAACAAAGGAATATTTCCACAACTAGGGAGGGCACATAGATGCAATAAACTTGGTCATTCAAAGAACCTGAAACCACCACATGGACCCAACCATAGGTCACCTCATAGCTATCTCCTGTGGCTCATCCCTCCTCAGCAGATTTAGTCAATCTAAACGTGGCACTGGCCAGCTATTGGCAAATGCAATAAGGATGGAGAAATGAGAGTATTTTGCCACTCTTATTGCTAGTAATCTTGAAAACTGGGTTTTTATTTACACTTGGTCAGATCCTCTCTTTGTCTTCTTCAAAGGCATTCCAGGTATCTTTTCGCACATTTCATTTCCCAAAGCTCCTCAGAAAACCCAAGGTGTAGAAGCTATATCAGAGGCTGCAGGATCAGAGGGTGCATTAGGATAATCTGGTCTAAGGTCTGAGCCACACTTTAATTTTAGGCTGCAACAGGGCTTCATCCCTGGGTATTATTATTAAGAAATATTTATTTGATTTGATCTCCCATCCTCTGCTGCCACTTTTGTTTTGAAAGGAGCTCACTCCCACAACATACATGAGGGGCAGGGAAGACTCAACAGGTATTATAGCAACAGTTCTCAGCACCTTCAGATAACCGTGTCTCCTCCATCCATCTTCCAGCCAACAGGGGCACTCTCAGTATAGTCACTCTCACCCACTGAGTAAAGGACCATTCCACCCCCTGGCTCTCATCAAGAGGGTAGGAACCAATCTCATTCACCCCACTTTTGTCCACAATCCTCACAACCCTTAGATCTCCATAGTAATCCTGCAGTAAAGATCATGTTACCCTACTCCAGTTATCAAAATAAGATGGACATGAAAAGCCTTCAGCAGCTATGAAGATCAAACCCCCTTCAGAAGATGCTGTTGCAGCCACCAGCCAACCATCAGTGTCATCTCTACTATCTCCAATAGTCCAGGGCTTACAAAGTCCAAAAATAGATGAAAGTCTAGCCAGCAACCTACTAGCTTCCACCAATAGCCAATAGTTTCTGCCACCTTCAGAGACCAAAAAAACTTATCTTCTTCACCACCTCCTTTGACTCCATTGTCATCACAGGTCCAAAGCCATCTTAATCAAGCTGCAATTTCACTCCCATAGTCCAGCCTTTTCCAGCAGCTTGCTCCCAATAAATATAGTTTTAATCCCCTGTAAGTTAAGAAGCGAGGCACAAAATCAACTCTCTAATTCTCCACTCCAAAATAGCCTTCCACTTAATTTCTGCTCTATCTCTGTCTTCCAAATTTTTCCATCTCTCTGATCTCTCAAGCCTCTCAGCCTCTCCTCTCTATCCCCATGTCTCAAACTATTCATGCTATCTTCTCAACTTCACAAACCCCCTCACTTTCAAAACTTTCTAACCTTATAATTGGCCACAACACAACATAAAAAATCATAGCAAAGCAACTCAATGTTTTTTTAAAAACAAAGTAGAATTATTTAAAATTTAAAAACTGAACTATAAGACACAGATAGTTGTTAAAGTAGGAAAAACATGACAAATCTGAACATATGGAATATGGCCTGTTAAGGACATATTACTTCTAGAGTCTTGAAAAAAAATCTTTGAGACTGCAGGAAGAAAGTTGAAAAGGAGTTTCAGTCCTACAAGAACAATGTAATGGATTCAAGATAAAGACTGTTAGAGGCAAAAGGAAGGAATATAAAGCCAATTTATTTGATTATGTTTTTAAAAAGAACTATTTATAAAATTCTGGAAACACTTTATGGACTTAATTTTTGGATTTGTAATTGGAAAAAGTGAGGTAGGGATGGGATAGGGGAAGAAGTGAATTATGCAGCTAATGTGAAAATATTGATTTTCTTGTAGTTGTAAGGAAGATTGGGAGTCACTTTTTTAAATATTCTTTTTCTATTATTTTTTATTTTCTCTGTTTCTTGGGAAAGCATGCACTCTATTGACACTTGGCTACCCATCCCTGGCTGACCTAGATAGAAAACTCTACTTAAGCAACTTTTACCAACCAAGGTAAAAGAATGTTAAATCTGTATGTGTTCAAACTGAATCAACTAAAACCAATTCATCCAGTAAGGTAAACAGGTGTCAAGAAAACAACTGCTTTTCTAAATCAGATCAGTTACAAACAAGAAAGATTAGTTTTGCCAGAAAAGGATTTTAACAAAGAGTGTTTTTTTGTTTATTTCAAGAAATATTTATATAATAACAATTATATAGATATACGTTTTCTATATAGTGAAGCATAAGACCAGATATATACAGATAGTTTATTGACAGGTAATATAAGAATTATGGTTGTCTATTGTCTCTCTAGATAGAAAAGTAATTTGAAATGTAAACACATATATTCTCTTGGGAAACTTATGAAACAGACATGCTTAAAACCTGGCTTGCAGTCTTAGTGTTCCTGATGCTCTTAATTTTCTGGAAAGACTGAGTGCATGTAAGATGACAGCAGGAACAGTCATCCGTTATGGTTTCCACAGAAGTCCTGGAATTCTTCACATCTTGTATGAAATAAGCCATTTGAGACAACATACCACTAAAATACTATGATTTCTCCACATTTCACATATGCTCTTTATTTCCTGTTTATATAAAGGAGAAAATGGACTATGTTGAGATATACACGTGTTTTTATCAGACAAAGCAAACTCTTATTTCAATGCTTGTTCTCAGAGATTAAAAAGTAAATATAATTCAGGAGTGTTGAGAGACCTTTACTGGTTTGGAAACAGAAAGGGCTAAAATACAACAGTGGCTGCTACAGTCACAGAACTAGATACCTGGATTTCTCAGAACTTTTCTTGCTTGATATTTTGGGTGACTTCTGAATTTCTTGTACATAATCCCCTTAAAAAATTGGATAGGCCAAAATGAAGAAACAGACAGAGCTCTCCTAAACATGACAGAGACTGCAAAAAGTAGACTTTAGCTGAGATTCAACTGTCTGAATGTCTTAGGGCTGTTACTTGGAGGTTTTGTTGTTCAGTTGCGCAGTCGTGTCCGACTCTTCGCAACCCCATGGACTGCATTACGCCAGGCCTGTCTTGTACTGCCTCCCGGAGTCTTCCCAAGCTCACACCAATCACACTGACTAGGCTATCTATCCATCTCATCCTCTGCCGTCCCCTTCTCCTTTTCTCTTCAATCCTTCCCAGCATCACAGTCTTTTCTAATGAGTCCTCCCTGCGCATTATGTGGCCAAAGTACTTGAG